>JAKCWG010000060.1:0-51548 GCA_021464415.1 Lonicera japonica | reverse complement strand
TTCAGCCGCTGAAGCAGCATTTAGCACCTTCTGAACAAACAAGATAAGAAAACATCACTTGAACAACAAATCAAAAGGTGCTAAAAATAATTTTAGAACATTACAATATAGAGAACAACAAATTGATGTAGATCAACATCCACTCAATTTATTTTATATGTATATAGATATGGATCGACGTAGGGTTCGTAAAAAAATAAAAAAAAAAGAGTTACAATCATTATTTTTTTTTCAAATCCGCTGCTGGGCTGTCAAAATTGATCGATTTCGATAGCAAAACGACTTCTAATCGTCTTATTTTTCGCGCAATAATAGTAACTTTGTCTTCCTGAACAACATATCCAAAAATAGCCAATCCAAGGTTTGATCAATAGTTTATATATGTTTTACTATTGTAAATCTAGAAAAAAAGAAGTAAGAAGAAGAGATGAAGAAGGAAGAAGAAGAAGAAGATGATGATGATATAATTATGATGATGAGAACGATGATCCTTTCGAGAGATACGACCCGAGAGTAAGGTGGTGGTGGTGGTGGTGGTGGTGAGACAACTTCTCTTTTCTCTTATTTTTTGTTTTCTCTCTCTAAAACTAATGTATGTAAGAGAGAATAATATGTTTTTTGTATAATTAGAAATAATGATATAGTAGGGTAGTTTGTCCATCACAACATTATCATTTCCTTAAAATAAATTAATATTATGAAAAAGTGTCCTTATTGTAAAATCAAATTATGAAATTAGTACTACTTCTCTTTATTAAACATGAATCCGTCCTTAGAGTTTACAACACATTACGAGCGAGACCTTATAACCCATTATCTTTTAGATTTAGACCATAGAGTGTGTTAATTTATTTAATTATTGTCATGTCTAGATCAGATTATTTATTGGAGTGATATTCTACTAAATTTAAAGTTACCTTCTTTTATATAGATTATATTTTAAGGTAACTAGTATGGTGTTTCGGATTCATTAGGAATTAATGAATCTGAGTAATAATGGTTTGGTGTTCTATAAATAAATAAAGCACATTTTTTTTGCTTTTGTTTGCACTTTGATATTAATTAATTTTCATCGATCACTCCACAAACAAGTTTGTTTTTATGAACCATACATGAAATTGTCCTACTGAATTACGTTATTTATTAAAATACCAAATTTTGTTAATAGTTTAAAAGTTCTTCAACTTTATTAGTTGCATATAATATCAAAATTATGTTGTTAGGAAAAATTTCCCATATATACCAAACATATATACTTTATGTTCGGATTGGGACTTTGAAGGGGTAAATATGATTAATTTTTTTTATGAAAGTTGTTATATAGATGATCTCCACTAAATTTTATATATAAAAAAAATCAACCAGGAAGTTGCTTATCTGAATATCTAAATTTCAATCTCCTGGAATGTATGTGTGTGTGTGTATATCAAATTTTTAAGTTAACCCACTTTTTGGTTGATTAATAAATTCAACTTCACCAAAATTTCATGTGTTTATGTATGATCGTATGGTTTGTATGTATTAGAAAATTTTCCTATATTAGTATATGCTATCCTTTTCCTTTTTTCTTGTTTTAAAGTTTTAGTATCTATGTTTAGTTCTCATGCTTTAGTATTATACCTTTCTATAAAAGTACTAGCAAAAAATATTTCGTATTTATTTATTTATCCATCTTTAAGCAAAAGACCAAAAGAAAAGGAACAAAAAAAAAAGCGAAAAAAAAACTAATAAAGCAATGATCAACCTCCAAGTAGGGAATAAAGTTTTTTAAATTCTACAAATAATTTTGTATCACAAGAACAATAAATATGGAATTACACTTACGTTTTTAAATAATCTGTGATTATATCTATGTTCAAATACTTTATTGTTAAAATTATTACCGTAACCTATTGCAATAAATTATTATTTTATATATAAATTCTTTAATTACCTGATACTAAATGTTAGCTAGATAATAGACATTAATGGGACTAAAAATTCAAAAAATATTATGTTCAAAATAAATTAAAAGTAATGAATATACGATTAACCATAATTTAACTTGTGACGTATTTAAAATATAGTGATCTATAGAGATTTTCATATTCATTTGAAGAACAAATTAATTTTTGCATGGAATTTTAAGTTCCCACACCAAAAATTGTCCAATTGATGTAACAAAATTTGACAATAGAGGATAGTTATATTCTCAAAGCAGTGTTCACCGACACCAAAAAAAGTATGTTATATGTTAAGTATTAAATATACAAAATCACACAATACATAATTTACTTTGGCTGAGGCGTGCAGTGTTTTAGTACTATTTTTCTTACTAAATTAGATGCTAACTTGATAAATTTCATGTTGAAAAAAGAAAGAAATAAAACAAGCAGTGTTAACTCCTTTCGGAAACCTAATATTTATCATAATCTTAGTATTTTGTCTCTTCTAAACATGATATTCTTATAGAATTATTTTCCATCACAAGTCAATAATTTTTAGAAAAAAATTTAATTTGCATTTACAATTTTTATTAATTTAATTTATATATTTATGAATCATCATAGTAACGTGCAACACACATACACTATACCTAGTTATATATACATATATAAATATATATATATGTAGAGAGAGAGAGAGAGAGAGTAAATACATGATGTATAATCTACGTAAAATTAAATCAATAAGTATCAAATGGTGTATTTGATAGTCAAATTTTGTTACAAACAATTTCTAAAAAAGGAAAAGAAAAATATGTCCTTATTCCATTAAGAAACTACATACTTTCCATTTTAAAAATAAATGTGCTCATTCATTCGGTACACATGTACCATGTAAATGTGCACAAACTCGATGCATATACACCGAACCAAAATGAATGTTATAAAAGTAAAGGCGTGTCAATAGCACCACCCAAAGAAAACAGACTCTCAAGGATGAGTGTCGAAAGTGAACTTGTTAAACTTCTGTCCAAAAAAAAAAAAACTTATTAAACTCGTTAAAAGCTTCCTCAAATTTTGGTTACAAATGGGCTTGAGCTATATTTAAACAAAATCTTAAGCTTAAAATCTATTTCGAGCAAGCTCGATTATTGCTACATCAGTCCGTCATCAATATGATCCAACAATAGGTAATGACATTCTTATAACATGTTGAGATTGGTGGTATAAGTAGGTCAAATCTACCCACAAAAGTACACATTGATTGGCAAAGGTAGGGGAAAACACTGTTATGTGGTACAGGGGAATGGTAAAATTCTGTTCAACTAAGTTTGATACAAATGCCATACATTGTAGCTTTTGGTGCCTCATGCCATGTACAGTGGCATTTGAAAGCCTCACACCACGACGTGTGGCTTTTGGGGTGATTCTCTTGTAAAACATGATTCCTACGTCAGACGGGGACCAAAGTGAAGAGATGTTTATAAGAACCAAGGCACCCTCACTATAACACCATGGTTGTGAGGGTGCAGTTCTACTCAGCTCTGGATTTGTAGAGTTCAGTAACATCTCTCATACTTTTACTATATTTCTCAACACTCTAGAAATACCATATGATATATATTCTCTCCTTTTATCATAGCACTACCATACCACTTTTTTGACACTCAAGTAGATAATAATACCTAACTTACGATACCACTAAGTGCGCCATTGGTGATGCTCTTACGCTTGCATTCAAGTATTTGTTCTATGAAAATTCACTACAAATTAAACTAACATATTGTTATTGTGAGAATACAAGAGATGATGAGAAGAATTGTTATTAATTATTGAAAAAGGAGTACATCAATATATATAAGAGAGAGACCCTAAAAATACGGATATTTCCTTCTAATAAGGATTTCTTAATTATCTCCTAAATATACACATTCTATAAATAAAATATATACAAATCTTAACACTCCCCCTCAAGATGGAGCGTACAAGTTGTATATTTTAAGCTTGTTACAAATATAATTAACTCAAGGTCCACTGAGAGACTTAATAAAGATATCAGCTAATTGATAATTCGATTTCCCGTAATTAGCAGCGATCTCCCCTGAAAGAATTTTTTCTTTAATTAAGTGACAATCAATCTCAATATGTTTGGTCCTTTCGTGAAAGACCGAATTAGACGCAATGTGGAGAACTGCTTGGTTATCGTATATCAACTTCATTTGTTGAATCTTCGTGAACTTTAGCTCCTGGAGTAATTGTTTCATCCATATGAGCTCACACGTCGCTTTTGCCATGGCCCGATATTCTACCTCAGTGGTGGACAAGGAAACAATTAATTGTTTCTTGCTCTTCTATGAGACCAGATTTCCTCCAACGAAGTTACAACACCCATTGGTTGAACGTCTATCATATAGGTAGCCAGCCCAATCAGCATCAGAATAACCAACAATCTCAGTGTGGTCAGTACTTTCATACAACATGCCTTTACCTGGTGCATTCTTTATGTATTTCAAAATACGAACAGCTACCTCCCAATGACTATCACATGGAGCACTTAGGAACTGGCTAAGAACATTCATCAAGAATGCTATGTCAGGATGTGTCACGGTAAGGTAATTGAGTTTTCTAACAAGTCTCTGATACTTGGGTCTGATAATGACTTCCCCTGATTAAGTAAGAGTTCGACGTTTGGATCCATCAGAGTCTCTACGGGTTTGCAATTTGTCATGCCAGTTTTTTCTAAGATATCTAAAGCATACTTTCGTTGGGAGATGATGATACCCTGTCGAGATTGAGCAACTTCTATTCCCAAAAAGTAATTGAATTTTCTTAAATCTTTTGTCTGAAAGTGGTGAAATAAATGCTGCTTAAGTTTCTGTTTCTGTATGCACTCTTAATCATTTCCCGCAATCACAATATCGTCCACATAAATGACCAAATAGATGCATCTGTCAAGAGATGAATGGGAGTAAAAGACGGAGCATCAGCCCCACTACGAGTCATACCAAGCTGACAAATAATCGAATAAAAGTGTCCAAACCAAGCCCGAGGGGACTGCTTTAGTCCATAAAGAGAACGACGGAGGCAGAATACCGGATTAGACTCCCCTGAGCAACAAACCCAGAAGGTTGCTCCATATATACCTCTTCCTGTAATTGACCATGAAGAAAAGCATTTTTGATGTCCAACTGATAAAGGGGCCAATGATGAATGGCCGCCATAGAGAGAAATAGATGAATAGAGGACATCTTAGCCACCAGAGAAAACGTATCACCATAATCAAGCTCATAAATTTGGATATACCCTTTCACAACTAGCCGGGCTTTCAGACGATCAACATTTTCATCGAGCCCAACTTTGACAATGCAAATCCAACGACAACTCACTGTTGATTTACCAGAAAGAAGAGGCACGAGGTCTCATGTGCCACTCGAATGCAAGGCGAACATTTCATCAACCATAGCCTAGCGCCAGCCCGAATCAGAAATAGCAGCTCCTACATTTTTAGGTGTAGAAACATGAGACAAAGACGATACAAATGTAGTATATTGTGGAGATAAAAGATGATAACTCACAAAATTATAAATGGGATGAGGGTTACAAATAGAACGAATACCTTTGCGTTCGGCAATGGAAAGATCCAGGTTAGGAGCTAGAACTGGAGGTGTAACCAGAATAAAAGATGAGGCCGGTTGATCCTGTGATGGGTTCTGATATTGTCTCAGAGGTAGGCTTAGTGGTAGGGTTCTCAACAGATATAGGTCGAGGTCGGCGATGGTAGGTGATTAGAGGAGGTAACGAGTTTACAGTAGAAACCATAGGGTGAGAATTAATGATGGGATCCTATTAATTAAATAGTAAGCGGTGAGAACTACGTCTCCCCAAAAACGTTGTGCAACATGATTGTGAATAAGGAGAGTACAAGTAGTTTCAATCAAGTGTCTATTTTTCCGTTCAGCCACTTTATTTTGTTGAGTAGTATGAGCACAAGAAGATTAGTGAAATATGTCCTGAGAAGTCATAAAAGATTGTGAAAGGGGCAGAAAAATATTCTAGGGTATTGTCACTGCGAAAAGTATGAATAGTGGTGCCAAATTGGTTTTTAATTTACGAGCAAAATGTTTAAAAGACGGAGAATAGCTCGAAAGATTTTTCATTAAAAATAACCAAGTGCATCTGGAAAAATCATCAACAAAAGTGACAAAATATTGAAAACCCAAAGTTGTCTTGACAGGAGTATGACCCCATACATCATAATGAACTAGAGAAAAATGTGACACTGCTTGTTTATTAACACGATTGGGCTACGAACGTGTTTTCCTAACTAACAAGACTTACACTCTAAAGATGACGCACGAGAAAGACTCGGCACCATCTTTTATAGTTTTTACAGGTTGAGATGGCCTAAATGCTGGTAAAGGAGTGCAGGTGGATGACTAGCAACACAGGTTACAGGGGCTGGTGGTGGAGTGTGATAGTATAGACCATGGTACTCATGTCCTACTCCAATTAATTTCCCAATACTATACTCCTGCACAAGAACCGAATTAGCTACAAAGGTAACGGAATAAGATAACGTTTGGGTTAATTTGCTAATTGAAATCAAATTGAAAGGACATCCAAACACAAAAAGAATAGAATTTAAAAACAAGGTACGCAAAGATTCGGCCTGTCCAATGCTTTTAACTTTAGTTTGGGAGCCATTGGCTAAGGTAACAGTAGACAATGAATCAGAATAAGTAATAGACGATGACAAATTATTGTTACTAGATATGTGATTAAAAGTACCAGAATTAAGAACCCAAGATCCAAGAGATGATGATTGAGAGATGCAGGCAATAAGGTTACTAGTTTGATTTACATAAGCAGTTAAGCACTGGAGATGGACTGCTTATTCTCTTGGAATTACAGGACCTCCGTGTCTTTAGTGGCAAATACGGAAAGCATAAGGATTGATTCTTCGCTTAGAATACCCATTAGACACTTGCAGTATAAGTCAAAACACCACCAAACTAATGTTGGGAATAGACCAAAAATATGCAGTGAACAGTGCCTGTGAACAGTAACTCATTTTTTTTTTTGACTTGCGACGGCTAGGATTTACTCGCTGGAATAGAAACACAGGGGCTAGGGTTTGGTTACTAGGTGATGGACGGCTAGGGTTTTGGGGATTGCTGGAATGAAGACATATCAAACATGAGATTGGAGTAGGATTTTTCTCACTAATCCTTTGATACCATGTGAGAATACAAGAGATAGTGAGAAAAATTGTTATTAATTATTGAAAAAGGAGTACATCAATGTATACAAGAGAGAGAACATAAAAATAAGGATATTTCCTTCTAATAAGGATTTCTTAATTATCTCCTAAATACACACATTCTATAAATAAAATATATACAAATCTTAACGGTCATCTTAAAATACTTGAATTAAATTTTGTCGGAAATAATACACAAAAAGAAATCACAATCTAACCATTAAAGAGTTAGGATGTTCCGGGCCAACTTGTGTGCACATCAAAATATACCTTCCTAGGTTAGGTCAAAAGCAGGCCATACATGCCACCGAGACTGAGCTTAGAAGATTCATGAGAAATCGCTCGCAGCCTAGACCATAGAGTTGTTTACCTAAGCATTCAAACTTGATAGATCCCTTCTTTTTATACAATAAAATCACACAAAAGTGACTCTTTGTGGGGCGATAATATACATACGCTATCAAAGAATGTTCATTCTGTTCGGAAGCTGGATGCCTGCACGCTTCAAAAGATCTGCCGAAGCATGTTTTGCCATTGAAATAACTTCGCCCTGTCCGTCAACAATTTTTTTTTTTTTTTTTTACACATAATTCCAATTTTAGTTCCATTCATAGACAAACTATAAAGCAGAAACAAAAGCAAAAGCAGAAACAGAAACACATACTTGCTACTTCCTAAGCTTGATATCGACATACAATATAAGATTCAACGTTCATGGTAAATGACATAAGATGCACTAATGTTGAACATCTAAATTTCGGTTTCAAATAGGAACTAATAATTGAAAAGAAAATGCTATTAGCAGTTACCTCCTCTATATTCAAGATTTTACGATCCTTCATAATCCAATGGCCGTTGCACATAACAGAGACCACGTTTTCAGTTCGCATGCAATATACCAGATTTGAGATGCTGCACAAAAGTGAAAATAAGATAATGAACGTGATTAAGTCTGAAGAAAAAAAAAAGTGAGTACCAATGTCAGTGGCAATTTAAATTCCTAGGTTTCCACAGTGTCGGCTTGATGGTACATCTAAACCCCCCTTCTTTTGTTCACACAGGAACTCCAGTGCCATGATGCATGACCCTTCCTATGCTTACAACTGTATTGAAGGACTTAGATGCCAATCATCTGGCTGTGTATCCAGATGATGGACAATAATAGATTACTTTGATGTAGATATGGATTGCAATATGGTACCCATATTATTTTTTTTTGATAGGAAACAAAAACTTTTATTAATCCAAAAGAAAAATACAGCTCCATCAACAAGATAGTTAGAGAAACAGAGAATAAGACATCCACCGAAAGCTCTAACAACCTGAGCAAGAACAAACAGTAGCTGACTAGAAACAAAACAAACAGATCAATCAGCTCCCTACGACACTAAAACAATCTAAAGAGAACAAAAATCGATCTGAAATATCAAAAATCCCCAAGGCTTTTGCCCACTGCCCAACCAGAAAACAAGAAAATTCCCAAATATCCACTGGATTGCTGCTTCAATCTTCAAAAATCCTCCAGTTGCGTTCAGACCAGATCAGCCACGCTATAGCCAAGATATAAAATTGCCACAAGCCCACAACTGCTTGATTTTCTTGCTATTCTGCTTGAAACGCCATTTAATAATAATGAAGTCACTCCATTTCTTTGGAAAGACACCCGTCAACCCAAAAAAATCAAGGACCTTTGACCAAATAAACTTAACAAACTCACAATGCAGCAAAATATGATCAATAATCTCATTTGCGCTCCTGCACAAAGCACACCACGACGGAGAGAGAGACATAAAAGGCCTCCTAACTTGAACCCTGTCACACGTACTCACTTTCCCCAAAGCGGCCAGCCAAGCAAACACCTTGATCTTGGTCGGAATTCCCCCTTTCCAAATAACGCTGAAATGAGGAAAGGAGGAGAAAGAAGAAGGGCAAGAAAGAATTTCAAAAAAGGATTTACAAGAAAATTCCCACGAAGGATGTCCCACCCAGATTCTTTTATCCGAAACCTCACGATTAAGACGGATGTTATCAATGGAGTTTAATAAAGAAATAAATTCATCACTCTCCCTATCATTGAAATTTCTAGAAAATGACAATCCCCATGAATGACTAGACCGACTTATCCAAAAGATAACCAATTGGACACACATGTTACAATTCATGGAAAGACGATATAACCGAGGAAAGGATTCTTTTAGAGGACAATTACCCACCCATAAGTCTTCCCAAAATCAAATTCTATCACCTTTTCCAATTACCCACTTAGTGTTCTCCACAAAGGAATCCCACCCTTTTGCTATAGACTTCCAAGGAGATCAAAGAGAAGAATTGAAGTTTACGTTCACATCCCACCCATTAGGATGAGTGCCATACTTACTTGCAATAATAGAGTGTATTGCCAAAGCAATTATCTCTTTGCCAGAGCATACTACTTTGAGAAGTTGTATTGTATGCTTCTAACGTGACACAGTGCTTTGACAATAACCATAATTGCTTTGGCAATAGTGCCACCCTTTTAGTATTATTGAAGATTTACGAAGATTAAATTGCAGAAATTTCAATCACAAATGAAACATATGAGTGAAAAAAAAATTATTTCTAAGGCTATAAAATGAGAAAACAGGAAGATTCGTGTGATGACAAGGTAAGTATAGATAAACGAAAATACAACCATACCATCATTTCAAAGATAATGACTAAATGGATTCATTCGGAGCCTTGGGGGCTGAACAAATATTTTTTTTTTGACATCATACTGGGTAGTTTTTGTTTGTCTCTGTGTTGGTCTGGTGGGGTATGACTCAGCTGTCTTGCTCGTTTAATTTTTTTCAGATGAATTTACATTTAAAGAAGAAGAAGAAGAACTACAAACCAATTAAAAGATGGATTTGTACCAGTCATGAACAGGAACCATAGACCAAGAGGATGGATTGATTACAATCATGTCAGCCTGCCAAACAATGTATATAAAAGAAAATGAGCCAATTTGAATTAAAAGAAGAAAGAATGGTCCGGCCAGAATTCAATAGCGAGTCTGGCTAGGGTTTACAGAAACACCAACCTTTTTCCCAACTTCAAGTGAGCCTATTTCGTTGTCCCAAAGTAATGATTTTGCACCATTTACTGTTGCCATTTTGAGAACTGATTCAGCAGGAAGAGCTGTAGGTTCAGTTGTTCCTTTTGCAAAAACTTCACGACCTTTGTTGATCAGAGAAGCTAGGTACATCTCATCAACTGTACAGAGAAGTGAATATGTTCTCAATCATTGCAATTGCCACAAAAAGACATAATCAAGAAGCAATCGCACGATGGCTGATCTGGAAATTTGCAATTGGTTGTTGTTTCAATTTCGTTGGGAAGGGGCAAAACTTGCCCATCTCAAAAAAGTAAAAAAGAAAAAGATTCTGCCAACGATCTCACTTCTGAATAAATTAAAATTGTAACTAGAGAACTCCTTTAGAATAAAGAAACAAATTATAACCTTCAATTCACTTAATTCAAAAATAAAAACTAAAAATAACCAGGTCATGTTGAGTTAGACCTTGAAGAAGCAGAAAGTCCTGACATAGGTACGTACTAGCACGACCTGAAGACAAGAAGTTTCCTCTTTCTTTCTTTCTTTCTTTCTTTCTTTCTTTCTTTCTTTCTTTTCTTTTTAACTTTCTTTGCCCATCGTCTATGTGCAGTGCTTTGCGTAGCACAACCTTAGTTCCCTTTTTATAAAAAAAATAAAAAAATAAAATCAATTGCACTTTTTCAGTGCATATTGTTGTTTGTTATGCTAAAGTCATGACACACCCCTCCAAAACGAGAAAGTTCTCCACAATCACAAGACATAAATACACTCTTCAACACCATCAAGAAATCATTCAAGGACCCTCTTGTTTATCTCCGACAAGGTTTATTACAATTATACAGATGCATTTGATTGATTTATGCTTCAGGCTAACTATTCGAGGTAGGGACTTCAATTTCATAACATATGTGAGTCTCATCCATCAAGGGAGAAATAGTATTATATTATATAAGAGAAACTTGATCGGAGGGAATCCTCCCAAAATTATTACTTTTATACCCGCCCACGGAGGGCTTCCTCCACAATTTGTTTTAGCCACAAGGATATTCATCGATGTTTGTTTATTAGTCGCAAGGCCTCACACTGACCACTGTTGCCCTCTGCCAGCGCCGATCACCAGCGACTGGTTGCATGAGCTCCAATGGAAAACAATGGGAATCTGACGGTGGTTGTTTGTGATCAGAGGCATGGGGCTACAGTGGGTGGTGGCCATTGGCAGTGATTAAACATCTTCTTTTAAAGAAGAACTATGAAGAAAGGGTATTTCAGTTCAACAAAAAGTAGTACTCTTATTTTTAAATGGAAAACTAAGGTGTCCTTCCCTTGGATATAATTTTGGGAACGTCCCATTTTTCCCCATAGCCACATCATATAAACTGTGCAAGTTCCAATTCTTTAAGAATGAAAGATTATCAAACAAACTGGGAGAAGTTTATGGAGGGATATGAAAGTAAAGCAAACCAATGCTCATTCTATTATTTGAAGGTGCTCCATCAGTTCCTAAGGACACACAAATGCTAGCATCAAGCATTTCCTTGACGGGTGCAAATCCAAGCATACGCATTGCGGCAGCAGGGCAATGGGACACCTTAACCCCAGCCCTTGAAAGAAAACCAATCTGGAAGTAAGGTTTCAAATAACAGTTACAACACCAACATAATGCATAAAATAACTACACTTAATTACTGAAAATTTAGAGCTATAGAAGTAACGACAGGGAAAAATAGAAATACCAATATACCATGTATATTTATCAGTTGTCCAAGTAACTTGGTACAATCATGAAGTTCAGCGCTGTAAAATTTTCATCAACTTATATGTGTGTGCTTGCTTTGACATTATTCGACCTTATATTGCTATACGATTGTATAAGTAGACACAGATTTCAACTTCCAACAAAAAATGGACTGAATGAACCTGGAGGATTACCTCATTTTCATTTACCCAGACACTATGTGCCGCAAGCAAATTACTCTGCAGGATCTTAATTTTCTCCAAGTATGTAACTGTGCCGTAATCAACTTCTCGAGTATCCATCACAATGTGATTCTCGTAAGCTATCTCTGCAACATGCTAGACATATAAAGTAGTCAGCAATGAGAATAAGTAGCTTCAATACACAATGACACTACTGAATGAGAAAACCTCCAAAAGAGACATATATATGAAGCTGGGAAAGAGAACTTTCTACCATGTGGATCCCAGTTTTCAACTCCTTCGCTGTGTCTCTCGTTTCGAGAAGTAATTGATCAGTTGAATTCATAATTTGCCTTATTCCAAGCCATATTCTTATGCGCCCATCTGCTGTATCATGGTGCTTCTTGTAAAGTTCCTTTTGGGACTGCCTTATATGAAATGATATTAACTTTGATCAACAAAGTGTTCAAAATGGTTTTTAAACCCTAAGAGGATTAAACTCATGCAAAGATTTCCAAAAAATAAAACAATATATAATTAAAGATGTTAGACAAAGCAAGGCACTAGCATGAGGTCTCAATTTCAACACGAGATGCACTGAAGATGTCATTCATATAATTAAAACCTCAAACTGTCATTCCAGCCGATTACGGAAATAAACAAACTCAGAATTAACCAATAACCAACTTGTTATTGCAATAACCAGCTGGGGTGCAACCTAAGTTCCATCAAGCAAGATATGAGCACTTGGTTATTGGTTTTGAATATTTTTGTTAAGAAAGAGGAAGGAACTTCAAACCAAAATTGGCTATAGGTATATTCAATTCAATCGAAATTCATGGCATATTATAGTTCCTTAAATATCATTTGCATCAGAAGCTAAAGCTATTTGGATAACTTGTATATGGCACATGTGGTAGAAGGTAACTGTGTTAAGTGGGTGACAGTCCACCTAACAGGATTAACATAGTATATATTAACGGGCTTAAATCTGAAATCTAGTTGTGCAAATTGAGTTCAATTAAATCAAAATTGGTTTTCAGGATGGCCGGTTCAATACAGATTCCGATTCAACTACATATGTTATCCATATACATGAATTTTACGTACTTTTTAACTATAAAATTATAACTTAACAAAAAATATCCTTTCAAGATCATTCTACAACTAAAATCAAAGTAAGGTAGACCTGAATGCAATCTTGAGTAGTTCTAATGGCCCAAGATGGTGGTAAGCCCTCACCAGAATCCATAGTTGACTGCACCAGACACGCACGCAACCCCAATAATTCCACTGCCCTCGCCATTGATGATACATGCTGCCCTCCTGCTTCACCAAAGCACGTCACCTGATATGACAAATCCGTCCATTAAACAAAATATCATTATTCATTCGTTCGTTCATTCCCCGAACACAAAATGCAAATAAAAAGTGGAGTGAATCGTACACCAGAGTGAATGAGTTCGATTCCACATAGTAGAGTGGATATGTAAGAGTCGTCCTCGGTCATGTTAGACTCGTAAGGCCAAATGCGGTCGTGTAACCAAGTGAGCAGATCAACATCATCCGCTATCCCTCTACCCAGTTGTTGAGAAGTGTGAACATGGGTATTTACCAACCCTATAATCAGCATCCATAATCAATATATATATATATATATATTAATACGATGGTAGGTAATTTCGATCATAGGTTATGGTGAATATTTCTCTAAATCAACGCATCTTTAGGCTTCGAGCTAATGATATAACATGATTATACTTAACTGTTCAATTTGAGAATTTTTTCATAACTAAAACTATTTATTTTGATTATTTCACTATGCATTCCAAAATAAATTACACACTTATGCCACACCATTATTTACCACAAATAAGCAAAAACATAAAAAACATAAGTGTTTATCACATTAATCATCGTATATATAATTAATATAACAATATTTGATGGATCATCACATCTAAATACAACAAAATGTACAAATTTACATAACTATCCATCATAGCGTGAAATGAAATGTACAAATTTATAGAGCTGTCCATCATAGCATGCGGTGAAAAGTACCTGCCTTTCCGTTACTCCGAGCAGGTCTATATATATATATATATTTGTTGAGACAAAAAAAGAAGGGAAGGAACCACTACCAGGGAGTAGGAATTGGCCATGGAGATTGAGGATTTGGTTCGCATTAGAAGAGTATTGAAGGAGGATGTCTTGGGATTGACCAATAGCTTTGATCTTATCGTCTTCAATCACGATTCCGCCGTTTCTAAACACGCGGTTATGGAGATCCATGGTGACGATGAATGCATCGTGGAGTATTGTGATAATCGACTTGTTCTCCATCACCTGCTGCTCGATCCCTTCCACTCTTCACGGACTTGCCGACTGAAAGTAATTTGTCGATCCGACTTGAACTCCACTGCTCCACTTCGATTTTTCCGGTCGACAACAAAAAGGTGAAAAGGGCGTCTAAAGATAAACGAATTCAGACGTTCATGCTGTTAGCATTAATTCAAAGTTTTTTGAGTAAATAAAATAATGGGATTTAAGATCTTGTTTAATAATGTTTTTTAGCTTTAAGACGAACTCGTGTTTAATAAATAATAATAATATTAATTTTATAATTTAATCTTATAATAAAATATTTTTTATAATATTAATTTATTTTAAAAAAAGATAAATGTTGATAGACAAATATGTCTCTATTTTAGGTTGTTTGCATGCCTACAAAGCAATGCACACGTCTCGTAGTATAAAAGTTGTAACGAAAGATCTACGGTAGCGTTCTTGCCACTGTTGCTGAATTCGTCTTAGTAGTAAAAGAGAAAATGGAATGAAGGTAACAGAAGGAGCATATAGTGCGAAAGTTTATTGTGTATCATCATGACCATGACAATTACTCATATCTTACAGTTATATGAGGGATCTTTATTTATTTTTTCTTTTTTTTGCACTTGAAGTTTTATATGATTTTAGGAAGGAGTGGTTTATACTTCGCTTGTTGAAAAGAAGAGCATTAAATCCACTTCACCTTTTAGGGATCAATTGAGCAGTAACTATAACTTTGATTTTTGACAGAGGGTGACAAGACATGCATCCCGAGTGTAAGAGAAAAGGGAAAAGAATAACCACCAGCAAACCAAGGATCGGTTGCTAATGACTCTGTTTAACTTGGTTTGTGCTATAAATGAATTTTTTTTTAGTATAGTGATGTTCAATTTCCTCTCTCTTCAAAGTTTTTCTTGAAGATTTGAAGAGAGAAAATAGGGGATTAAGAATTTTGAGTATTGAGATTTGGGTGGTGGGGGTGGTATTTGGGGAGAAAGAAAATGGAGTATTGAGATATGTGTTCATCTGTGGTGCTAAAACGTTTTTAGCACCATTCCAGTATTGGACAATTGATGCTAAAACTGCTTTAGCACCATGTGATTAGTTATTTTCGACAAAAATTGTGCTAAATCAATTTTAGCACTTTGATGTGTAACATTGGATGGATGCTAAAAATATTTGAACACTTTCAGTTTAGTTATATGTGTCTACCTACGGTGCTAAAACCTTTTTAACGCCATTCTAGTGTTGGACAATTGGTGCTGAAAATATCTTAGCACCATGTGATTAGTCAATTTTGACAAAAATGTTGCTAAATCTGTTTTAGAACCTTTCAATTTCGTTATTCTTTGTTTTCTACTTCGTGCTAAATCTGTTTTAACACCATGTAAATAGTTATTATGTTCTAGAGAATTTGTGCTAAATCTGTTTTAGCACCTTGATGTGTAGTATTGGACGGGTGTTAAAACTGTTTTAGCACATTTAGTTTAGTTGCATGTGTTTCATGCGCTACTAAAATATTTTTAGCACCATTCTAGTGTTGAACAATTGATGTTAAAACTATTTTAGCACCATGTGATTAGTTAATTTGGACAAAATGGTATTAAATCTGTTTTAATACTTTTAAATTTAATTATTTTTTGTTCTCTATTGGTGTTAAATCTGTTTTACCACCATGTAAATAGTTACTATATTTTAGAGAATTGGTATTAAATCTGTTTTAACACCTTAATGTGAAGCATTGGATGGGTGCTAAAACTGTTTTAGCACCTTCAGTTTAGTTATATCTATTCACCTACGGTGCTAAAACTTTTTTAGCACCATTTTAGTGTTGGACAGTTGGTACTAAAACTATTTTTATCACCATGTGATTAATTACTTTGGACAAAAATGGTATTAAATATGTTTTACCACATTTGAATTTTGTTGTTATTTGTTTTTTATTGATGCTAAATCTGTTTTAGCACCGTGTAAATAGTTACTATGTTCTAGAGAATTAGTACTAAATCTGTTTTAACGCTTTGATGTATAGCATTTGATGGGTGCTAAATTTATTTTAGCACTTCAGTTTAATAATATGTGTTTACCTGTGTTGCTAAAACTTTTTTAGCACCATTCTAATGCTGGACAATTAGTGCTAAATCTGTTTTAGCACCATGTAAATATTAGTATGTTCTAGAGAATTGGTGCTGATGATCGACCGTTGTAAATTTTGAATTATTTTGATTAGGATTGGTGCTAACTTTTTTTTGGAGACGTGGGATGTTATATTTAGGGTTATTAGTTAAATAAGGAAGGGCCATTAATGTCTTTTTCCTGCAGTGTCCTTAATTTATTATACTAATTTGTAATGGGCATTTGCAATTATGTTATTATTGGAATGGGCTCTTAGAGCATCTCTAATAGCAATGTATAAAATTAATGTGTAAAAACATGTGGACTAATAAATAATTGACATTTGGTTAATAAAAAGTCGTTTTACACATAAATTATACACATTCTCATTTTTGCTCCAATGGTTCATACTTATAATCTTGTATAAAATTATAATGTACCAATTATATGGAAACACATGAAATATATAATATTCAACATTTTTTATAAATATTTTTTATTTATAATTAAATAGTCAAAGTGGGTATTGATTTAAAGATCTTGATGAGTAGAATTCAAATATGTAAGTTTTATTACAAAATATATTTTAATTTTTAATTATACTATTTTGAAGTTTTTGTAAAAAGTTGGAGAGAAAATGATGAGGTAGATGTGTAAAATACGCACCCATTTTACATAAAAGATGATGTGGCATATTTTATATAGCACCATTGGAGCACCAAAAATTATACACAATGTGTAAATTTTACACAAATCCTATATGGCATAGTTTATACATGCCTATGGGAGATGCTCTAATACCTTATTGCCTCAATTTTGTTCATAATTTCAAGTTGCGCCTTAAAGTTTATTTTGTTTTAATTTGTACTTTAAATTTAAGTAAATGTTTTTCAATGAACATTGTGTTCAAATTCCGTCCAAATTTTAACTGAACATAATATATTACTTTATAATATAATTTAATTAATTACATAAAGAACTTTAAAATTAGGCTTGTTTTTCAATCTTAAAATTTTATTTTTTGCAAATTAAACCTATAGTAGTGATTTCATATCAATTCAAACTTTCTAATTCATAAATTATTAATAATTCCATATTACTTCAAGTAACAAGAAAAAAAAATTAGTTTTTATATTTTTTTAATAGTTGAGGAGCTAAGAATATAATTTTATAAACTAGTCAAGATTCAAATTGCAACAATTTAGATACTTTAAGATTTGAATTGATATACTAATTTAGGCTTTAATTTGCAAAAAATGAAACTTTGGTTAAGATTAAAAAACAAAACCTAACTTTGAGGTTCTTTATGTAATTAACCAAAAGGTTTTGGTTAAAATTTGGACGAAATATAGACGGAATGTGTACTTAAAAACACTTAATTAAATTTAGGTTGCAAATTAAAGTAAAACAAAATTTAAGGTGCAACTTAAAACATGAACAAAGTTTAAAGTACAAATAGGTCATTTTCTTAACCTCTTTAGTACTTCTCTCTCCTCCGTTCTAGCATCCGTTTTTTCTCCCCTACATATTTTTCCCTTTTTTCTTTATAGCATTCACATCGTGATGCAAAAATTTAGAACCAACTTTACAAATTGGTTACTAAATTTTCAGATGAGATACAATGAGTATGGTATAAAATCTAGTCATACGAGCGTGCGAAACTTGTATCAAATTTGTGCTCAAAAATAAAAAATAAAAAAAATGCCTCATACGAGTGGGGCACACTCATATGAGCATTTCTCTCTTCTTCTTTTTTTTGTTAACTCTTGTGAGATAGAATGGAAGATAAAAAGAAAAAAGTTAAAGAGTTCCATATGAGTGTGTTTCGCTTATATAGGTCATATGAGTGAGGTATGGCTCGTACGAGTGTCACAGATGTTGTTGTTGTTTTTTTTTTTTTTATATGAATTTAAGATAGTTGTATGACCCATACGAGTGAAGAAGAGCCGTATAAGTAAAATTCATCAGTATATTAAGTTTACCTTTTCTCTACCATACTAGCTCAAATTTGTCGGTTAAGTTTTATGCGCTATCATGTGGTATGCTAAATTTAACAATTTGCCATGCTCACTGTAATTGCTCTAGTTAGGTCCTCTGAAATAGTAGGTAATTTTGCTCCTTATCCCCTTTATTTTTTTTTTCACAAAAATATTACTAATATTATCTTTTCCCTCAATCAAATTATAATTGAACTTCTTGAATGTCTCGATGAAATCTAATCTAATCTAATTATATATATATATATAACGCTATCTTTTGCTGTAGATTTGACACGTGGCATTTATTAATGTTCCAATTATATACTTGCATGTTTTTCTCCTATAATTTGCTCCTAATTAATCGCTCCACAATTCTAAAAATTACGGGAGGAGTGAGAAGGAGCCTCTATTTGAGCATGCGCCATGTGTCTTGCAATTAATTCTCTTAATTACGTAGTAGCTCACGATGGAAATGCCCTAATTCAACACTATCCTTTACTCCTTTCCTTCAATAACGGTTATTGTTTTATCTCCGTCTTCTATATGGTAACGCCTTTTTGCATAATGCACGATAGAGTTAGTTTTCTCTTTTCAAATCCTTTTTATATGGCTGCGTATGAACTTCCAATTCATGGTGTGAAGATACTCATAGAATGCAGATAATTTACACCATGCGATAAAGGTAAAAGATATTGTGTTTTGTGTTATATGTGATGTGATTTTTCCCCTAGCATTATGTTTCATTGAATTGCATCTTTTATTTGTTTGTTTATTTGTTTGTGATGTATTATGTTATTTTGTAGTTTCAATTCCTTCTTGGCCTACTACGAGACAAAATTTCACAAAAGGTACTCATCTTTATTGCATTTCTTTCATGATATTGAAATAATATTATTGAAGTTCATTTTCTCACATTTATTGTGATTGTTTGTACATATATATATATATATATGTGTGTGTGTGTGTTTGTTTCCAACTAGAATTTATTGCCAGCCATTAACTTGATAGGTTGTGCATGGAAAAGAGCATATCAACTATTCGTTAAAATGCCATAAAGGATGTAAACTGACTGGGAGCTTCTTACTCCTCTTTTCATGTAAGTTAAAAAATATATTATGTTCTTTTTAATATTTTGTACTTCAAACTTTTTTTTTGTTATTGTATTTCTCTTTTACTTATAACACGATTCATGATTCTTCCTTCCCAAGCCTATATGTTTCTATCTCTCTAATGTCACCCTAAATTCTCTCTTTATCCGTTTCTTTGTAGTGAATACCGATTTCATATTAAGAACTACTTAAGCCAATTCCTTTGGGATAAATTCGATATTATTTTATTCATGAGACTGGGCAATGATACATGCATGTAACAACTTAAATGACCAAATGAAGAACCAAATTATGTGTCAAAAAAATGTTCAAAAACTATCATAGGACATTGCTTTTGGAATTTTTTTTCCTCTGTCTCTTTTCTTCAATTTTGGAGTCTTCAATTAAAGCGAGTCCTAAAATAACCAACCATACAAATCAAAATATTTTTGTTCTCCTTTTGAATTAAGCACTTAGTTCTTGCTTTATAAAAGAATTAAAATTTCAACAAATCAACCATTGAGCTTTGTATTGAATGTCAATCCCCTTGAAATACATAATTTTTAATTCTAAAGGCATATTTTCTTTCAAATATACATCCTAGATGCTCTGTGTAGAAGAGTTAATGACATAAAAAAGAAAGGTCCATGTGTTGTATTATGAAACTTTGCAATATTTACTATATAGACATTTAGTCATTGTAGTGGTACTTTCAAGTATTCTTACTATTGTTACTAAGATTTTATCTAATAATCATTTATAGTGAAGTGATGCTTTCACTTGCTCTTCAGTGCCAGCCCTATAGAGGGGCAGTTGGTGCATTCGCCTCGGGCCCATTTTTCAGAGGGGGCCCATTTTTTTTTTAATTATATAGAAGAACAAAAATCCCACATGGCACACCTAAAGAAAAAAACCTACGATCGTCGATTCCACTCCTCCGCCCCAGCCTCCAGGTAACGTCTTCTTCTTCTTCAATTTTCAGTAGTTCAGTTCCTTGATCTTCTTCTTCTTTCTCCTTTTTTTCCTTCTTTCTTCAACCACTGCCACTGGTCCACTGCTATTTTAAGTATTTTCTAAATCCTAATTTCTGCCCCAATGGCTGTTGCTGTGCGCCTGTGCTGCATGCTGCATGTTGACTTCTTTCTCTCTTTATATATATTACTATATTATATATATACGACTAATCGACTATACTGCAGTAATGGACTAGTGGTCCTTCAAAAATCAATCAATATTTGAATGTTAAATTGTTAATCTTATTTAATTTCAAAATGAAAATTAATCTTATATTGAATTAATCAATCAATATTTGAATGTTAATCTTATTTAATTTCAAAATGAAAATTAATCTTATATTGAATTAATCAATCAATATTTGAATGTTAATCTTATTTAATTTCCAAATGAAAATTAATCTTATATTGAATTAATCAATCAATTCATACCAAGTGCAAACTGCAAAGCAGCAAAAGAATAATCTGATTTTTATTTTTTCCTTAATCTATATTTGAATGTTTTAATTGTTTAGTTTTGGTTTAATGCTTTATACAATTATACTTGACCTATAGTTTTAGACTTTTAGTTTTCGTTTTATATTGTATTATTGTGTAATCACACAATTAGCCGATTACACACAAGTATATGTATCAATATACACTGTGCTTCATGCTTGCGTGTCCTTTTTTTTTTTTAAATTCTACAGGAATTGGTCTACCTTTAATGATGATTTTATAATTGATTGGAAATTTGGAAATATCAAGTTTGTTTCTGTGGAGGGCGTAAGTGGAGAGGGATTTCTCAAATTCCAGGTTATATTGTTCTTTGTTTATTCTTTGAAGTATTAAAATTGCATTGGCTTTCCTTCTATTGCTTCTGATTTCAAGTAACAATGTTACCTAAGAAACACTTATCTGGAAGTCAAAAAAGAAAAAGGAGGAGAGAGAGAGAGATGAATTAACTCAATCTTAAAAGGGAGCTTTGGATAAATTTTTTCAAAACCAAACAAATAGTTCACTTGATAACTCAACTGCAAATTTAGTCAATGAATCTGAGCATCAAAATCTTGTTGAAGAATTTGTAGGAATTGATAATGATTTAGTCAATGAATCTGAACAACAAAATCATGTGGAAGAATTAGTAGGGACTGAGAATGATTTTAATGCACAAGTAGGTGACTTAGGTGAAGATAAACATGTTGAGAATGAAGATTTCGATCATCTTTGTAATAAGGAAGACACTGAACCTGAGGGAGTTGAACCACGTTTTCTTTTAAACATTTTTGATCCTAGAATTTGGGATAATCTAGATGATAAAATGAGAGCTTTACTTGTGGAAAAAGGTCATGCAAGAGATAATAATATCAAATTTCCTAGGGATGAAAACTTTAGACATTTTTCATCGACTTATTACATGAGAAAGTTATCAAATGGAGAGACACATGACATAAAATGGCTAGTATACTTAAAGGAATTGGATAAGGTATTTTGTTTTTGCTGTAAGTTGTTTAAGACAATGTGTTGTAGAAGCCAATTAGCAAATGAAGGACTTAGAGATTGAAAACATCTTAGTGAGAGGCTTAAATAACACGAAAACAGCATTGAACACATAACTAACATGAGTTCTTGGATTGAATTACATAATAGATTGAAAAAAAATGAAACAATTGATAAAGGCATACAAGAACAGATTAGGAGAGAGAAGGAACACTGGAAACATGTTTTAGTAAGAATAATTTCTGTTGTCAAATGTCTTGCTAAAAATAATATTGCATTCCGTGGAACAAAAGAGAGAATTTATGAAGAAAATAATGGTAATTTTTTAGGTATATTGGAAATGGTTGCAGAATTTGATCCAATAATGCGAGAACATTTTCGACGAATTCAAAATGATGAGATTCACTATCACTATCTAAGCCATAAAATTCAAAATGAGCTGATAGCTTTGATGGCTTCAAAAGTTAGAAGTGCAATCATTGAGAAAATCAAACAAGCAAAATATTTTTCAGTGATACTTGATTGCACTCCTGATTCAAGTCACAAAGAACAAATGACTTTGATAATACGGTGTGTGGATGTGTCAAGGAGTCCAGTAAAAATAGAAGAGTATTTTTTAGAGTTCTTAATTGTGAAAGATACATCAGAATTAGGACTTTTTAATGAATTGCAATCTGTCTTAGAGTCCCTTGGTCTTAAAATTGATGATGTTAGAGGACAGAGTTATGATAATGGCTCTAATATGAGAGGAAAACATCAAGGTGTACAAAAAAGATTACTTGAAATAAATCCTAGAGCTTTGTTCATGCCATGTGGTTGCCATTCTCTTAATTTAACACTATGTGATATGGCAAATTGTTGTGTGAAAGCGAAATCCTTTTTTGGGGTGGTTCAACGCATCTATTGTATTTTTGCTAATTCTACAAAACGTTGGAAGATTTTACAAGATCATGTATATTGTTTAACTCTCAAAACATTGTCAACTACACGTTGGGAAATTCGTGTAAAGAGTGTTAAAGCAATAAGATTCCAAGCTGCTCAAATAAAAGAAGCTTTATTTAAAGTAATAAAAACCAGTGAAGATGCTAAAGCAAAAAGTGAAGCTGAAAGTTTAGCAACACATGAACTGGAAAATTTTGAGTTTTTATTAAGCATGGTTATTTGGCATGATATTTTGTTGAAAATTAACTTAGTCAGTAAAAAGTTACAATCTAAAGATATGTGCATTGATACTGCTTTAAAAAATTTGGAAGGACTCATTTCTTTTTTTGAGAATTATAGAGAAAATGGATTTGCATTTTCTATGATTGAAGCTAAAACTATTGCTTGTGATATGGGGATTGAACTTGAATTTCCTAAAAAACGTCAAAGTCGTAGAAAGAGACAATTTGATGAAAATGCGAATGATGAGACAGTACAATCAGTTGAAGAATCATTTAAAGTCAATTATTTCATATGTGTAGTGGATATGGCTCTTTCTTCATTAAGGAGTAGATTTGAACAAATGCAAACATATGAAGATATTTTTGGGTTCTTGTTTAATTCAAAGAAGTTAACTTCATTGGGTGATGAGGAATTGAAAGATTGTTGTGTGAAGCTTGAAACTACTTTAAGAAATGGTGAGTCTTCTGATGTTGATGCAAGTGATTTGTTTTCAGAGTTACAGGTGCTGTAATATCTTTTACCATCAGCAGTAAACACAACACTTCAAATTGTAGAGTTTGTAAAAGATATGGATTGTTTTCCAAATGTCTTGATTGCCTATAGAATACTATTGACTGTACCTGTGACCGTAGCATCTGCAGAAAGAAGCTTTTCTAAATTAAAATTATTGAAGTCTTACTTGAGGTCTACCATGTCACAAGAAAGGCTGAATGGGCTAGCAATCTTATCCATTGAAAAGGAGATGTTAGAAAAGCTTGAATTTGAAAGCATTATTGAAGATTTTGCTTCTCAAAATGCAAGAAGAAAATCATTTAAATAATACTTTTTTATTTGTAATTTTGTTGTTTTTCATCTTATGTAGCAGGTGGGGATGTTGATATTTTGCTAGTTGATGAGGATGCAAAGGGATGTCAAGTAGGCTGCTGTTGTTTGCTTTGGCTATTAAGGAAGAAAATACATTTTTGTTTTGCTGGTTGCTAAGGATGCAAAGAGATTCAAGTAGGCTTAAATGTTGAAGAAAATACAATTTTCTTTTATTCTAAGTTTTTATATATTGAAGTTTGAATCAATACAATTTATTTGGCTTGAATGTTAAATTTTTAGTTAATTTGAACATGTTAGATCTTGGTTGAAAAATAAAAGTAAGTTCACCACTATGTTTAAATATATATAGGGGCCTAATTTTTGCTTTTGCCCTGGGCCCTAAGAAATTCAAGACCGGCACTATTGCTCTTATATACCATTTTTTAGCTTCATAGTTCAAAACAACACATTTGATTTGATATCTTTCAACAAGCATTTACTATTGTGCTTCTTGGGTGTTAACTTGATCATATGATATATGCCAACTGTCAGCATTTCTTATTTGTCTTACTTCTATTCAAGTACAAATCATGCTTTTACAGGTACAGCTAAATCGCAACCAAGAGTTTATTCATTTTGTTCCCAAGTGACAGGAATTTACCCATGATTTTATTTTTATTTTTTGTAGATTGAAATAAGCGAACTAAGGAATGTGTTGAACTATATTAAATGCGAGTTCATTGTAAAGTTGATGAAACAATATGAGCAGAAGCTTGGGGACCAATATAAGTGTTCAAATTCATAAGTGTTAGTAATTCCTATTTTTACCTCATTCAACATGATAGAGGGGAGAAAAAAGTTACTAGTGACATTGGGTTGTGGATACTATAGGGTAGAGGAATGTGTAATTCTTAAAGTTTCCCTTAAACAAGATAAATTGGGTGCTTTTAGTTATCATTCAAATACACACCAACTAATAAGACTCTTTCTTGAATGATTTTCTAGCAAATATGAGTTAATATGTTCTACTTTACTATTTAGTCCAAGTAGGGTAGATACTTTAGTTCTCTGAGTTATTAGTAATTTAGTATTGTTTATTTATATTTAGCAAACGTGCATTGGCACAAATTATCCTATTTGTTAATCTAACATAGTTTTGCATTGATCTATTTTTAAAGTTTGTGAAATTAAATTTAGGAATATTGCTTTGAGATTTGTCAAGTTTTGTTTAAGTTTATATATTTGTAATATTCAAATTGTACATCTCTTTGTAAAATGCAATTGTTGTCTATATAATGTTAATATTACTAAAGAAAGAAAAAAAAGTTAATATTACTAAAACACAATTAGTATTAATATTACTAATCGTTGTATTGTTTCAATGACAAATACATCAACATAAATTATAATTTGTAATTTTAAAGTTTTAACTAATATATATTTTTTTACCTCACCCGTACATCGTATAGGACTTAACACTAGTTATATAACTACACTTCTATACCTCTTTATAAAAACTACTTTTTGGGAACTTCTTTATATCCTCCGGTAGTGCTCAGTCCCTTCTTTAATTTTTTACTTCTATTTCCTTCAATTCTTTTAGAGTGACAAAAATCACTTTAGAGTGAATTTATAAAATCTGAATTATTAATTTTAAAATTTACCTTAGTTTCCACTAAATATATTATATATTATGTTGTTTTTAGATAATTTACTCAAATCAATAATAAAGTTTTATACTAGAACACATACATATATTCAAGGAGAAAATACTCATTTTAACATATTTCAATAACAACACAAAGTCATTACCGTTGCGACTAAACTAAGTCCTTGACATATTGAATGGAGTAGAAAATGAAGGAATAGAAACACTCTAACAATCAGAAAAGGCCCATTTTTCTAAATGAATGCGAGGGTTTTCGGTTTGTGTATTTGTGAGGCGGGAATGAAATCCGCTCACAACTTTAAGAATCAGAAAAAGTCCATTTTTCTAATTGAATTCGTTCTCAAACAATTTTATAGGCTTTACTATTGCATTAATTGGGTTAAACTTGATGTAAATTAGACAAAAGTATCTATGAATGTAATCAGGTTTGATCAACTTTCAATTTAACACAAATTCTAGTATTAAATTATTACTAGGAAAATAAAAATAAAAATAAAAATAGCAATGAGTAATTAATGCTATGCGGCCCAAAAATGCACAAGACAATAGCAAGTATAAATTGATGTACCAAGAAATTGTCATAATTTATCATGCTAATTTATATTTTAAAGAGCACATATTAATACTAATTTTCTATTTTTAGTGCTTTCTCAGGTGTTAGAAAAGAATTTGAGAAGATTGGAAAAAATAGAGAAATTAAAATTTGTGAAAACACCTAAAGTGTTCAATACTTTTGGACACATAACTTTTTACTCAAAACTCTAAATAATGTGATTCTTGAGCCCAATTTGAAAAGAATTTTGAAATCTACAACTTTCCAGTTCAGCACTTTTTTAAATTTAACCATCTCAAAGTCTAAAATTGCGATGCAAAATTTAGCACTCTAAAAGGGACGAAAATTTATTGTATATAAGAGGGTTTTACGCCCAATACCACAAAGCAGCCCACTAGCCTAATTTATATGAAGTCTTATGCCCAGCCATCCAAGCGAGGGCCTAAATCCAACTAAATGGCCATTAAAGCCCATTTAATTAAAAAAGAAGCAATTGAATCTAGCCCATTAATTGCTAACATAGATTCCTAATCAAAGGAGATCTGTGGGGAGCAATTCGGCAGCACAGTGCCGATCACTATCTCTTCTCTTAATTTTTTTTTCTTTCTTTCTTTTACTTTGTTGGATTAAATTGAAGACTTGAAAATTGAAGGTTTAATTTTATTATTCAATTAATTACATGCCAAGTAAGTTTAGTTTAATTTTATTATTTCTTGTCTATTTAATTTATTCTATACTAGCGTTAATTTGTTGCAGGATTATGATGAGTATATTTAATTGATTCTCTTGCACATGTTTATTCCAATTGACTCTACCAATTTAATGTTAAATACAATTATCCCTATTGGATGCTTATTTTAATTGATAAAAATAAAATTGGATTCTCATTATTTTTTGTTGGATTCATCTTATAATTTGTTAAGAGGATATAGGTTGTGTTTTAACGGATATAATGAGTGTTTTAACTTTATACATAAGTTTGGCTGTAGAAGAATTATAATTGAATTTTATAAATTAATTGAACTTTATGATTTTATTTTCCGCATTTTATAGAGTCGAGAGACCAAGTTATTGCGAGATAAGAGGAGAGTTCACGCGCATGAATACTTAGGAAGATGATATTAAATATATGATTCAAAACCCTAATCAATTAATTCATTAATTTTGTTATCTTGCTTAATATTTTTTAATTTATTTTTATTACTTTAGTTTATTTGCATTGGTTTATTTTATTTAGCTAGATTAGGAATTTAGTGAAAAATTAACAAGGTAATTATAAAACATATTGTTTGAATCCTTGTAGGTTCGACCTTGCACTTTCCTTAACTATACTATATATTGATTCGTGCGCTTACGAGTATATTAAAACTTATCACAATATAAATGCATCTCTATTGCTCAAAAAGAAAACAACCCAACATGAACATGTAAAAGAATAGGAAGCTACATACCCGATAAATGCATTTAATGGCCGAAAATGCAATTCTTACTTTAGATCCTTATTTGAAGTCTTAAAGGAGCATTCTACTTTATTTTTTTGGTCTAAGCCATATATTATTCAGTCTAACTTTTGCACACTTTGACTAATCTCTTGCTCGCAGGTGAAGACGCCGCTGGCCACGAAAGATTTTTAAAGCTGGTGGGATTTGACCAGGGGAGTTTTCAATAGAACCCACCATTGATCCCAATGTTGCAACCATTGAACAGCACGTATGGACATACACAATAGACATAATAACATTCATGGTTCAAAGCCAAGCTTAAAACCTTGTTTGGATATAGAAAAAGAAAAGAATATAATATAATAAATTATTAATAACTTATGGTTAAATTTAGAATTATGTCAAGTTAAATGCTCAATTCCCTCCTAAGGGAATCCAAGAGCCAGAAACTATATATATAAGAAACCAAGAGCAGCGAGCGAAAACAATTTATTTATTTATTTTTTCATGTATGAAAGCAGGAATGCATGAACAAGGTGATTGGTTTGATTAATGGAGGGCAGTGGGTGGTTTATCTATGTGAACGGTTCGGAAGTCGTTTGTGTGGTTTTGTGAGGTAAATGTGATGGTTTTGTTTGATTTGCATGGCGGGGGACTAAGAACATAACCAAGAACCAAGAGAGAGTGAGGGTGAGGATTTAACTCTACGATACCATGTTAAGAATATGAGAAAACCAGAAAATAAGATAATTGATATATATTGAATTAAATTGAATAATACAAAAGATGAAGGCCATATATATATATATGGGTGAGGTTTCAATGGTTACTGCTTTTTTTACCCATGGATGGTTATTGTAATATTAACCGTTGGATGAAAAATCAATGGTTGAGATCAAATGTGTAGTTGGCTAACATAATTAATGCACATGGGAGAATACAAAATATTAAATGCAAGGTTAAGTGGGTAACTTGTTGATACCTGATGACATGGCATTTTTTTTCTATTTAATTTTAAGGAATCATAAATTAGATATTCATTGCATGATTTTGTAATTCCAATACAGGATATCCATATTCTTTACCCCTATAAAATGTATGATTTTATTTATATTGATATCTTGTAGTTAATTTACATTTTTAAGTTAATTAGTATTGTTTCCTAAATTAATTCTTAAGTGTGGACAAACTAAAAAAAAAATATTATTGATTTAATTTTATAAATATTATTTTATTAATAATTTAATATTAAAAATAAAGTAGATTAATATGTACATCTACGTTAATTAAATCAATAAAAATATGGGGATTTTTTTTAAAGTATAAATCAATTACTCTCATTCTAACAAAGGACATTCTATTTTTAGGATTAGTTTCAAGGACAACCTTTTAATCGATGACAAAATAAATTTTAATTTATTAAAAATAAAAGATAGTTATTTTCAAAACTACCCCTTATTAAAGATAACAACTACTAAAAAATAAAATAATAAAAAAAATATAAATAACAAAAGCTCAAATTCAAACAAAATATCTTAAACAAATATTTTAAATTTGAACATGTAATCGAAATATTATCACAAAGGTCAACCAAGAACATAAGTATTAAATATATATATTTTTTTATTAATTCTGAAAACTCTAAATTTCAAATTAATTATCAAATGATAAGATGCTACAATTTTAAAAAGAAAAAAAAGTTATGTACAGCAAAAAAGAAAAATAAAAATACTTGAGAATGGTGATCCTTTCAAAAAATAATTAAAATTTTGATGAATTTTTTTAGAATTGTTTGTAGGCTCATTTATTTCACATAAATTCATAAAAAATATTTTTTTGAAGTACAAAATAAATCTCAAAGGTTTATGGTATGTTGTTTACATAATTATCCTCTCACAAACCATTCTAATGAAAGAAAATATTATTCGTATTATAAATTACAGTACCAAATGTTGTACTAACTAATTAATTACATGATCATGAATACTTTATACGATTATATATTGAAAATTTGATAAACATGAAATAAGTCTATTGTGATTGTCATTATAGAAGAATATGTATACTTGATTCTTAAATCTTAATTATTATTATTATTATTATTATTATTATTATAATTATTATTATTATTATTATTACTATGGGGTGGAAGTATTAATAACATAGTTAATTGAAAATATTTTTTTAATAAAACCCTATAAAATTCTTTAAGGGTGTGTTTGGAATGTAGATTTAAGAAAAGATTTTAACATGGGATTTGGATTTGGAATCTCAAATCTAAATGTTTTTGTTTGGTGTGAAATTATGATTTAAGATTTATAAATATATTCAAATAATGAGATTTGATACTTATCTTAAAGTTATAATTTTCAAATTTTAGAGATAGAGTTGCTCCTTAGAGATCCCAAACTTGCGAATTTAAAAATAATAATAATTAATTTTTAAACAAAATTATTATTTTTTGTTATTATAAATATACTTGTAATATTAATGATAATAATAATACGAAGGATGACAAAGGGTCGTGTGTTGTCCAAACCCAACAATCTTATAAACACATCCTAACCCGGTACAGGTTTTATTTTTTTAAATCTAAATCCATCGCGAATAGTATATGTATAAACCCACTCCCATCCCGTGGTAATTATGCTATATTATAAGAAATAAAATACTATAATAAGGGCGGGTCGAGTCAAACGGGTTAATTCTGTGTAAGCATGAGTTCCGCCACAGGGTTAAAAAATAAAAATAGCTTACTAATCAACTAAATATAAATTTTAGCGGAATAATATTTGGATTTAGAAATCAATTTCCTTGTATTTGTTTAGCAAACACAAAATTTTAAGCTCTTGTGTTTCAAATATGTAATTTTTAAATCTTAGATTTATGAATTTTAAAGCTAAATTCAATTATATAATTCAAATGCACCTTAAAAGAAAATGGAAAATAAATTAAAATGGAAGTAGATTTCGATTACGAATCTAAATGAAAATGTAATCTAAATTAGTACAATTATAAATTAATTTTAATTAGTGGATATACTTCTCAATTTTGAAAATGGTATAAAATTTATTTGTCAAACACAATACATTGACTATTGAACCAAATAATTAATTATTTAATACTAAACAAGATATATTTTAAGTGTTATTTAGGAAGTTGTGTGTTGATAAGTGCCTCAAATTGTTATTTAAACCTGTAAATAATATTTTGTTAGAATATAATTAATGCCTAAATTATGGAGGAATAATATTTATTTTGTCTTTTTGTAGGACAGAAGTAAATTGTGATAAAAGGTGGAAGAAATATATTAAAGATCAGAAAGAAAGATAAAGAAGAAAGAATATTCCAATTTAATATTCTCTCATAATTAAAATACAACTCCTTACTCTTTTTTAATTAATTGAACTCATCTTTGTTATTTCTTCTATAATTATAGTTTTCTAAATCTTTTAAACTTGTATCTATTATTACTAAATATAGACCGATTCTCTACACCTAAAATCACAGAAAAAGGATAGAAAAAAATAGATAAAATTCTTCATAAACTAGTTGTCGTGTGGCCGAAGTATTGAAGGTGAAGAAATTGACTGCGTAAAGCCATGCAGTACATGCTAGTTCGAGCATCATAAAGTGGGACGCTTTCTAACTTTTTAATTATCTATAGTTTGTATTCAAGTACTTTAATTTTAAATTTTAATGATGAATTATTATTTTGTTTTAATATATTATTTATTTAATATGCTTGGCTAAATTATCTCCCAAAAGGGAGGGATGAACTGCCATGGATGTAATGGACTTATTTTAATTATAATTGATTTTTAATTATTCGTCCCAAATTAAAATAGATTTTGAAATTATTATTATTATAACGTGTTTTCTTTCTAGTACTTTAATTGTTTTTAAAATAAATGATGGATCTCTTGTGATCACCATAAATGAGAATACAGGCGATGCCTATTTTTATTTACATTAGTTTTAAAGAAATAATGATGGTGATTTTGAATTTTTTTATATAGTAGGGATGAATATTAAAAATATAATTAGATATTTTTTTGTTTATATCCATGGTAGTGGATTCTCTTTCCTTGGGATTTTTTATTTTTGATTACGTACTTGCTAGATTTAATTTAATTGGTTTAGTTTAATTGGTTTAGTTTCTTAGTTAAAATAATTTCAAAAATCAAAATGTAAAAACTGTTTTAATCTAAATTTCTAAAATATCAGATTTCGACAAACTTTCACACTTTTAAAGTATTAACTTGAATTTGTATTGACTCCTACTTATTCGCTATACTAATTTAATTATTTTATATAAAAGTAGTGTTTTATTGTATTTAAGCGCTGAATTAAAGTAACGACAAATTATTTATAAAATTTTCCCTTAAATCATGCGTATACTTCTGTATCTGATCAAATTATAAAAAGTTGAGTTTGTTTGAAATACTTTAAATTAAGAAAATAAGTTTCTATTAATATTATTTTATGTTATTGTGTTAAAATTATTATTTAGTTGAACAGTGACTAATAAAACCAGTAGCACATGCTATATGAGACACTTCAAATTAATTTTTGAGTTTTTATTATGATATGATTTGTCACGAATGATAATAAAATGATTAAATTGAAAGTGTTATTGAAATAGTACTTGAGTTGTATGTAATTTGTAAACCTGTTGTATAGAGATAAAAATTCAAAATCAAATATATTTTGAAAGTGTTATTTTTAATAAACTTATGTTATTAATTAACTATAAAATTGAAAAGACGAAAACACTCATAAATACTTATCCTAATTTGGAATTGGGTTATCCTAGGTTTATTTGGCAAATAAAATATTTAAGGAATCTTGTTTGGTTGAGATTTTAAAACATATTTTGAAAAGTGAATTTAATTTTTGTTAAAGTTTTTTTCAACCAATTCAAAAAAACTCGTAAAAAAAATTTAAAAAAATAGTAACAATGGATCTTGTTTTATAGATCTCGATGATTAGGTTTCAAATATATTTTTTTTATCTAATTCCGATTTTTGAATTTAAAGTTATGGTATTTTAAAAATTTTATGAGAGAGAAAGTAAAGTAATTTGGGAAGTGTAAAGTAAAGTTGACTTTTTGATAAAAATTTTAAAAACTTGATTTTAAAATCTCAATCAAACACCACCTAACTTTTATTAAAAAATAAAAAAATAGAACAGGTCGCCTTACCTGCTATCACATGTTAAAAGATTTGACACCTCACCAATATGCATTAATTATTGTCAGTACCCATCAATGGGTAGAGAGAGAAGGTAACCATTGAAAACTGATCCATATATATATATAAGGGTATAGTTAGGGTTACATAAGAAGATAAATAAAGAATGAATATCTAAATACTCTACAAATAAATACGAGATATTCTAAATATTCTGAGATGTATACAAATATATGCTAACAATATAGAGTGAGATTCAGTATAAATGAATGATGATAGACTTGGTCCGGTCTTTGTGGGACTTGCTATGCTTGGCTAGAGGAGGGAAAAATTATATATATATATATACACGCATTGTAGTTAAGTCAGAGTGAAGACTTCACTAATTTTTTGTGAGACTAATGTATATTGTGTAAATGTGGTTACCTTTAAATGGTATTGTTTAAGTGAAGGGTTGCACGTGATATATATGAAATGTTAATATATATATTGCCGAGGTGAGGTAAATACGGGTTGGGATATACCTATACTTGACTCAGGTATTTTGTAGTGTATTTAAAAACTTTTGTATTTATGATTATATAATGCGTTATATCTTGTCATCCATACACTCATATATATATATATATGTATATATGCAAGTAGTGTACTTGTTGTGCTTGCTAAAGATGATAAAGAAGAAAATATGCATTATTACTTAGGGGTACATGTGACGTATTTATTAGTTTCATGCTTACGGTTAAAAGATGAGATATGTAAGTGTTGTATTCACTAAGTTTTATGCTAACTTGCAGATAAAAAGTGAAAACATGCCCTATTACATATTAAATAAGTGGTGTACTTTCTAAGCTTTATTGTTATAGTTATAAGCTTATATATACCTTGTCATAAAGTTGTTTAATTATAATTAGGGATCATTTTTTCAACTACCAAATTAAGCTTGTGTGCTCAAGAACTCCAAGGACTTTTAATTGGCCGGTTGTGTTGAAAGGGTGATCATGGCTGTCTATTAATAGTATGCATAAAAAGCAGAGTTAGCAAGTTATAATGTCTACGTGTGTATGTTTGGTGGGTGGCGACTAATTGATGTATGAGAAAAATCGGCATTGTTATTGAGACTTTTAAGGCTCCGTTTTATTGCAAGGTGGAAAAAAAAATTAAATTAAGTTAGTTTTGGTGAAAAGATAGAAAATGAGTTGAGTGATAGATGTGAAATCCTCTTGATTTTTAAGTTTTTCCATGAAGAAATTTTCTTTGCTTGGTGGCGAGTAAAAATTTTTCACCAAAAATATTGAAGGATGGATGATATATACTCATAAAATGACTAACATCTCTCCCCTTATTTTTTATCTTTTCACACAAACTAACTAAATTTATTTTTCTTTTCCATCTTTACAATCAAACGGAGCCTTAAGGTTTTTATTTTGAACATTAAAGATCCGTTCGATAGTAACATGTAAAATTGTAGAAAAAATTAATTAATTTATGTGAGAAGTTAATAAATAAATTGAACATGTAGTGCAATGATGTCCATCTCATACTCATTTACACGTATATGTCCTCTTTCCCTCTTTAGTTTTTCTTCCTCACCCCTCAAGAAAAATTTCACGTGGAAAAAATCAAAACTAAAAGTTAATTTACTACATGTTTAAATTTATTTTCTCAACTTTTATTGTACAAATTGATTATTTTTCTATCATTTTTTATATTATTATCAAACGAAACCTAAATAAACTTCCGGACATTTCAAAATTTATTAGGGAATATATATATAAGCAAAGTGTCCTAAATGCAAAAGAAAATTTTCACTAAAAACTATATCAAAGTTTTTAAAAATTCATTTAGAATACTAATAAACATTAGCAAGAAAACTTGATAAACATGATGATTTTGAAAAAATCAAGTGCAATACAGTACGTTGAAAGGATTTTGGGCCCATATGTAGGTAGCTACCTAGCTGTTGTGCACGCAATCACTACAGATATGTCTAAATATGTATATACCTATACATATATAGAGTATCCGGATATGGTATCCATCAGTTTAATTCGTATATAAAATCTAAATTTTCATACGCTTTTTGTATATAGATCGGTCTTTTAACAATAATTTCTTATCATTAAACCATTGAAAAATATTTTTTTTCTCATAATCATAAGTGTAGTCGGTATAAAAATAGTTTGCACGAGATTCTAACAATATATAAGTTTTAAAAGATTGTATTAAATATATTTTTTTAAAAAAGTAGTATATAGTGCATATAATTTGTAAATGAGTAAATCTAAAAAATTTATTAAAAAAAAAGTAGAAATTTGTGCGAATGAGATTGTAACTTTTTTAAAAAGTAGAAATTACTTTTGGTACGAAGTCAATTTGTATGGATAGATTTCCCCACAATAAAAAAGCTGCATGACATTACGTTCTGTCTTGGTCCACCACCCCTCGTATACTTTATGGGTTGATATTCCACTTCCCAATCTCTCTCCCTGCCTTCACATAATTGTTTGTTTGCCACTGAATCCACTACCTAGGGTGTTTTGGATCAATTTTATCATAATCAATCCACACATTTTCCGTGTATTTCGCTATTTGTTGAAATTTTAATTTCGTACACTTTCGATTTGTTGAGCCTGAATTGTTAATCTCTGTGGGTTTGCTGAATGTTTTTTTATCAACTTTCTTATAATCAGTTAGGTTTGAACCGTTCTCCGTATTTAATATATTAGACAATTGGACTTGAACTACCAACATATTTTTTAAATTTGAGGCTTCAACTGCGTCTAGTACTGATTTGTTTAGCCTGAATCCCAAACTCGTTGTCAATCTCTTGAACGCGTTTTACCAAGTCGTGTACGATCTGCTGAGAACTCCGACTCTTTGTACCTGGTATGTTGGACTTGAATTGCCAAGTCTTTGAACTTGAGATTTCAGCCGTGTCCACCACCTATCTATTTGGCTTGAATCTCGAACTCTCCATCGTTCTTGGACGTGTTTTGCGAAATCTCCACACCCTATTCGTCGGACTTGAACCCCTGCTACAACCAAATTTTTGTTCCCAAGCAATAATATAGTTCTACTCCGTGCTTTCTCCATGGTCTTATTTTTTTTTTTCCAGCTTTCATCGTGATCATAGAGTGAAGCCCTTCCTCTCATTAAGCTTCTCAAGATCATACTAAAAAAATAATTCTAGAAAAATGTAATTACAGGAGGTACAAAATATACGTGGGTAGGTCAGGGTCGACTTAATACCACAGGTAAAATTAGAGCTAGAATTTACATTATTTATCTCTCTCTGAAGAATTGATTACAATAATGAACCCAATAACTCATTTTATATATAGGGGTTTTCCTAAATCTACTTCTTTCCTAATTAGATTCTTCAATCAAACTTTAGGATTATAACACAAGACAAACCAACAAGCCTAAACTTACAAGGACTATCAAAACAAGTAAGTCTAAACCAACACAGAACTAATGACGTACTTAATCCAACATCATTATATAATTATACTACTAATATCATTGTTTAGAAAATATTATATGCTAGTTAATTAGTGTTGTATTAAATCACTTTTACAAGTGATAAATAATCATTTTACGGCATTATACATAATCACAAGTCAAGATTTTGTTTTGGCCCCCTAAAACTCAAAAAAATAATTAGTACTTAGTGTTTTTTCACTTTTCTATGTTTAAAATTTTGAATTCGCCACTAATCGTGATAGGTCAAATTTTACCATCTAAATGCATACACACGTACATTTATCCCTCACCCTCTAAATAGGCTTTGCCTTATACATCTTAGTTTAATTCAATGCAAAGATATCTCTTATTTTATGTTTTTTCACTTATCTATATCTCCACATAAACTAAAGAAAATGCAAAAATTTCAGAACAAGCTTTAGCTATATTTGTTGAAAATTGTGATGATGTCCCAAAAAGGCCAAGTCCATGAGCTAGATTAGATCCATTTTTGAAGTGATGAGCACAAGGAATAGTATTAGTATATGGGCACACACATAGTACTAGTAATAGTAGTGGGGGGCAAAGTAGATGATAATGTTTAGTAGTATATATTATTGTGTAGATTGTTGTGATCTACTTTACATTCTTTTTCAAATATCTCCTCTCAAATTTTTTTTGACCAATTCCATTGTGCTCTGAGATCCCTCACTATCTTGCATCAAACCCAATAACATGCAGCCTGTGCCAATCTGACGACCCTACACAGTTGAAATAAATCACAACCTATTGCTTTATTGGTCCTTTCTTACCTTTTCTTTTATTTCCTTTCTCTTTTTACTCATTTCTAGTTGTTATAGTGGTAAAAGCGCTTATCTGAATTTATAAGATTTTAACTTTAAGTTTTAAGTTATTAAGAGAAGGAAGAGTTTATTAGTTATTTGTAGTAAAAAAAAATCTTTCAATTAATTAATTAAAACCCAGTTACAAAAATATACCAAAGCATATATCCCACTTTCCATTTTTGGTTTGAATAGAAAGCTATATTATACTATCTAGTTCAAATATAATTATTATAAAGTTCAATTTAATTAACCACCATTTTGGTATACTAGTTTTGGCATGTGCGTTGCATGTGATTTTCGTGCAAAATAATCAATTAAACAATAATAAAAATAAACAAACAATAGAATAATTAGTATAAAATAAAAATAATAACAACTAAACAAAACATACTATCAAATATAAAATTCATTTGATTTTTTTTACCAACCTAAAAACTTGTTCTAATTAATTTAGCCAACTGAAGTAGAGTTTAAATTTATTTGGAATGCTAATACTAATATAAAAATATATGGAGTTAGACATTTATAGTCTTATACTCTTTTATTAATGTAAATCAAGCTTAAAATATTTGTTTGATTATTTTAGTAAAATAAAGTAGAGTTTGAATTTATTTGGAATACTAATGCTAATATAAATATATATGGAGTTATAGAGTTTTATTTAATGTAAATCTTCAAATGTTTTGTTTAATATCATGGGGTATATTTATCTTCACAAAAAAGGAAAAAATAATTAAGTTATTCATACTTTTATATATAGAATAAATAAATATAAATTTATAGGGAGGAAGTACAAAAACTTACTTTGTCAAACAATTATTCATATCGGATGTATTGATGCATTATACATTTTTCAGATATACAACTCACATTAATGCACCAGATACGATTGTCATAAAATCGGTAAGAATATCTTTTCATCTATATATATATGCGGCATAGAAGGGATAAGTGCTTATAAAAGTTCATTTACATGTCACAGAGAGAGAGAGAGAGAGAGAGAGAGAGAGAGAGTTGTGGTGATTTTAATTAAGGATTAAAGAATGGTGATAGTAGTGAAGAAGCTAGTGTCTTTCACCATCCCTACAACTCTTGTTATTCTTAACCTTCTACCATTCATCACCTCATCCAAAGAACATGCCACAACTCATACAAGCAATAAGCATACTAAGGTACTTACATCTATATATGTTTTTTCTCTGTATATATACATATTTTACATCATGAAATGAAGGAAGAAATTAGCGCAATTTCGACACGACCGCGATATCGTATGCATAATATTCTTGTGTAATGTTTAATTATGACGCGATTTATTCATTAGAATCATTCATTCATGTTTACTAATTATCTAAGTACATTGAAATTAATATATATGCAGTTGAGTCCTCAATTATCATTTGAAATTGGACTCCATGGATTTCTCCTCTGGGCTTCAATGGGTTTCTTGATACCTGTTGGAATTCTTATTATCAGAATCTCAAACAGAGAGCAATGTGGAAGAAGGGTCAGAATTCTGTTTTACATCCATGCTATTGTACAGGCAAGTTCATTTCTATTTCTATTTTATTTATTTTCTTCAACAATCTAATTTTTTAAAATAAAAAAAATAATACTCCCTCCACCTCAAATAGATACTCTCTTTGTAGTTTTTTTTTTCACGATACCTCAAATTGATAATTTTATTTTATTTTTAGAACATAATTAGCGTACCGAATTTTACAATAGATAATAATTTGTATCATTAACAACTAATTAAATCAAAATTAAAGTTTTCTTTTAAAGTACGAACATAGTTAACTGCTGATTAAGCTGAAATTAGCGTTCTCTTTTAACGTATGAGAGGGTTTTCTTTGAAACTCCGTTGCAAGCTGTCCTTCTTAGTGTGTAATCTGCAAAAATTACCTGCGTAAACACTTACTTAGCCTTATGAGATACCTATACCCGAGACGCATTTCTTCACCTAAACTTTCTGTAAAATAAAAAATAATAAAGTATGAAACTAATCAAGTTGGCAGGTCAGGTATATCTCAACAGAGAGTCACGTAAAGTTCATCATCAAATCTTTAAACTTGTAATTATTTGATGGAGATATACCCCACTTTTTAATCTTTAATGATGGTGAAAGAGAAAATAAAAAAGACAATAACCAATAATCAAATTCTAAAAAATAAAAAAATTGAAAGTGACTTTACTGGGTCCCCCACAATACAAAGTTTCAGCCAATAATGATCATAAATGGGGATAGACTCCACAAAATTACTTTACAAACTGTTCCAGTTAGTTATCCAATTTGTTTAATCCACTAGTAATTAATTGAATTTTTCTTAAAATTGATCAATGAAATTGATTTCATGGAATAATTTTTTTTTGTGAATACTAAGGCTAACTTCAAAGTTTTTGTGCATCTAGCAATACACTTTCAACCAATAAAGAATGAGAGGCACAACGATCCGAGAGAAGGAGACATGATTTTGGACCATGAGAGCAAAAATATATGTAACACCTAATGTAAAAAATTGAGTTAGTGAGCGAAATATGTATATATATATATATATATTGTGATAATTCACAGTCACACCAAATATTTGGGTGTATGGCTCCTCTTTATTATACTTTGATCTAATTCCGTTCAATGAGGTTTAGTTCAAGCACTAAATAAATTAATTTTTTCATAAAATTTGCTACAGATGATCTCTATGATAAGTAGATCAACTCTACAAAATTTCATCATAAGATTCAATTTAGAATCTAGAAGTGAGTGAGATGATCATCTAAAATTTCAATGACCGAAAATGAACATATGTATGAAAATTTTACTACGACCACTTCCAGTTTGGATTTGTTGATAAAGCTTTGTAAAGATGATCAACTCATTAATTATAGAGATGATTTCTACCAACTTTCATGAAAAAGTTCATAAATTTATCCTTTGAATTAGACTCTATTGAACGGAATTAGACCAAAGGGATAACGAATTGAAAAGGAGCCAAATCCGCTAATTAAAAAAATTCTTCTTAATTATAATTGGATGGCTGATACTTAATTTATAGAAAGAAAAAAAGAACAAAAGGGGACAACTCATTATAATTTTGAAATATTTATAATTAAATACTGCTAATATAATAGTAAAAATTATCAAAATCAGGTTCGAGTACAAAGATTTCACCATCCAAAACATGAATAAGATGACATTTTTTTATATGATTTATTGTTTTCTTATTTGTTTTTCTAAATGTCATCATTTGATTGCCCACAAGTAGATTGCCATGATTAGAATGAATACTTGAAGTTAAAGAAAGGTACTTAATAAAAAAAAATCTCTTGTTAATTAATAGATTAATAATATCTTTGCAATAGTTCAATATTAAAGAATATATTTAAGTTTGAAGTGCAATAATGAAATTAGGTGTTGCATTTTAATGATAAAAACACACGTTAGACTTCTAATTGAAGTTCATGTATCATTACTACTTACTACCTGTTTTATAGAGTTAGTTAAACACATGGATCTAATAATCACATGTCACATTGACCTTGATTGAGTTCATAAGTGTTAACTTAGGACCCGTTTGGTTGACTTTCAAATTGCGAATTAGATAATTTACAATTAAGTAATTTACAACATTTTCATTTATTAGTGTTTGGTTGTGTAAATTGAACAATTGTAAATATAATAATTCAAGTTGATTCACAAAAACTCAAATTAAGTCATTTCAAGTAAAACTTGAAATTACCTAATTCTAGAATTAGATAATTCATTCAAACTTTATTTTTTAAAAAGATCTAGTTTTTATCCGTGATGTTGATGCATCTAGACAAAATTTTAAATAACATAGAATAATAGAGAATATGTTTTTATTCTAACAATCGAAATTTCTTTTTTAAGTTTTCCAAACACTACTTAAATTAGAATTGAATTATTCATAAATGAGCAAATTCACAATTCTTCGATCGAAAATTAACTAATTCTAAAATCAGATAATTTACGCAACCAAACGGATCCTTAGAGTTTTAGTTCATTTATAAAAATCTAAATTGATAAATTCACACTAGAAATCTCTTATAATCCATGAGAGTATAAATTTGACCCCTACCCCTATATGGTCACTGTGACTCTCGCACAGCTAATATATCCACGTCGATCAGCTCCACGTCACCAAAGTAGAGTTGAGCATGTTAAGAAGTTGAATCATAATTAGTCTCAAACTTTTCACGTAAAACTATAATTTTAGATCTCAAGATCAAACAAAAACTCAAACCAAACGATTTAAAGCTGATAAATATGAACAATGCTACACTTAGCGGCTTCACTTACCAAATTATATCCACATCAGTTGTATTGACACAACTCATTAATGCACCAAATACGATTATCCGGTAATGAACTAGTTGATAAAAGTATAATTTCTTATTAAATATTGGACTTATTTTGTTTTTTTTTTTTGGGTTGTGCAGATAGTGTCAATAGTTGTGGCGACAGCAGGGGCAGTAATGTCCATATTAAACTTTGACAACTCATTCAACAATAATCACCAGAAGATGGGTTTAGCCCTTTACGGTATCATATGGTTACAAGCCCTAATTGGGTTTCTGCGTCCATCAAGGTAAAGTCACCACTACCTTAACATATTTTTTGATAGCTAAACAATTTACTGCAGTAAAAACTGTTTTTAAATGTACAGATTTTTCATGTAAATAAAATACGGAACATAGTGTAAAAGTAAATAATGTGGAATATAGTATAAAAGTAAATAATGATTTTTTTTCGGGTAAAAGAATTTTGGAAAAATTCGAAGCTAGTATTAATTTTTTGTTGTATTGTGTTTTTAGGACAAAATAATTAATTTGCGTATTCGCAACTTTTATTTTATTTTATTTTATTTATAGGATAAAGATTTACTTTGTTAGTCTTTACTTTTGTAAAAATTGTGTGCACCTGCTAACGCTCTACTATTAATAAAAAGAAAAAGAAGAAATATTGTTGTTTACACATGTCAACGTCTACTCACCGAAAAAATAACAATAAGATAAAATTCATTATTTACTATAATTTCATAATAATGGTTAGTCATGTAAACATCTATTCGTTAAAAAGATAAATCCATCATCTTTATTCATTTATTTACATCTTTACCCCTTTTTATTCAATGAGACTCGCCATACAGATAACTAAGGCATTACTATAATTTTGATTTCTTTTGTGTGTACAATAACTGTTACGCGTATTAACACATTATTCGCTGAAAAAGAAAGACTAAAGTTACTTTATCCAGTTTTCGAATTGAGTATATTATTTTGTCCTTCATTCACATGTACAAATGCAGGGGAAGTGGGGGAAGAAGTATATGGTTTTTTGTGCATTGGATAATGGGAACAGCAGTTTCTGCCATGGGAATCCTCAATGTATACACAGGATTACAAGCCTACCACAAGAAAACATCAAAGGGTATAAAGCTATGGATCATTCTCTTCACTGCTCAAATATCTTTCATTGCCTTGTTCTATCTCTTCCAAGACAAATGGGAATACATTCACAAGCAAGGTGTCATCTTAGGCAATCAACTAGTGCAACCCACTGATCAAGAAGACACTAATTCCCCCATTCAAAACCACAAAAATGATTTGTTAACTCAACCTCCTTGTTAATTCACACTAATATCACATGAACCAATTTAGTTGTTTTCTACTAACATGGCATTTTTTAAAGAAAAAAAGAAAAATTCCATTTGGGTAAATGACTTTTTACTCCCACCCAAAGTTTACCCATATTCTCACTTTGATCCCTAATGTTTCATTTGTTACATTTTTGGTCTTTAAAGTTTGAGTCAAGTTGCACTTGTATCCAAAATTGGCTTCCCCATAAATTTTTTGGACTGGGGATCCATGTGGCATCCAGTTTTTCAGTCCAAAACCTTGATGTGACATCCAATTTTTGATGGAAGTGCAACTCTATTCAAACATTGAGGACCAAAATATATCAAATCAAATATTATGGACCAAAGTAAGAATATAAGTAAACTTTAGGGTAATAAAAGTCGATTACCCTTTTCATTTTCTATGACGGTTTTATGTCTTCTTTTGTTTTTTAATCCACGATAATTGTGCAATGGCCTTTGAAATCGACCTTTGTTATGTGTCGTAATTGTAATGGCCTGAATGTGTGGTGGTTTGGTTCCACTCACACATTGAATAATGCAACAATGACGCATGTTTAGATTACATGAAAAGAATTACGTTTTGAGTGTTAGCGTAAAATTACTTGTGAATGCGTAACTCTAGAGGGGCACTACAAATTGACCTACAAAAAGTGGGACTCTGATATGGCAATAATCAATTGATCCGCGCTCAAGTGGCTCTGAAGCCAACCAATGCAACAATGCCACGTCTTACGCATTGCTTTTTGGAAGAGGATTGTATGTGTCCTTTATAGGATTACTCTATCAGAAGTTGGTGCTCTAGTTTATGGACAATGGGTTCCAACCATTGAGATCAAAATGGTGATTTTTGTTGGTTTTTTTCTCTCAATTTTTAGTGTGAAAAAGACGGTTGAGTGGCTAAAGTTTGTACATTGGATTCATAAAAGCAAATATATTGGCGTGGTTTGGACCTAATTAGACTTGGAAGGTTTTTCAAATATATGAAGAATGTATTCATGTAGGATAAAAGGACATTGATATATAAACTGCTATATAAACTGCAATAAGTCATATCGCTCTAAAACTTGTTCTTCTCGCCGCACTCTCAAAACTAATTAAATACGAGCCTTGGCCTAATCTGGATATGGTTTGTACTTTGGAGAATTGTGTTTTAATGTGTATGCAAAATAGCAAAAACATCACGAGGAAGGATGTAACAGTAGGCGAACTAGAGAACGGAAATGTAATTTCTCTGGGAAATGGCTAAAATAGTGTCGTTTTTCACTCTCTAATAGCAATGCCTTTCTGTTTCACTGCCGGCCAAGTTTCACTCTCAAGTAATGGAGGACAAAAACATCGTGAAGCATAACTTTGTTCATGAACTATCCTATGAAACTAAAATTTGTGCTCCTATCCTGCTGACCACAGATCGGAACATCTTAAATATATCCAAAATCCCTCTCTGTGCCAAATTGAGAGTCTCGCTTTCTTTTTCAGGAAGTCCCAAATTGCATGTGTCAAATTTCCTTTCCGGGACACGATCAATGTAAATCTCAACAGAAAATAAGGTGTATCCTCCACCAGGCATAAGTTTGGGTTTAAAGATACTTGTCAGCCAGAAATTAAAACATAAATGTGGGATCATAAATTGAAAATGAGCAAGTTATATAAGCTCTTGGATTAAACAGATTGCAGTTAGAAGCAACATTAAATTCTCCTTCAACGGTTTTGAATTTTTCTTAACCCGCTCGATATAGACAATGTGTTTAGTCGCTACATACACTTATGGTGTGTTTGGGAACCAATTCCGAGCTTCGGAATTGGAATTGTAGTAAAATTAGCCTACAAAATGACACTTCTAATACATATATAGGAAGGTATTGTACTAGATCTCTTTTTTCATTGATCGTTCATTGACTAGGGTGGGGGGCAGAGTGGTGGAGACAATTTAACTTAAGAACACTAGCGTCCAAAGCTATATACCTCAACTTCTTGTGCAGTATATCTTCTTCCTCAGCAATTTGATATTAATTTATATGGAAACTAGTACAGGCCCACCAAATTTTTATTTTTTTAAAATAAAAAAATAAATTACGTTTCTTTTAAAATCATCAAGTTATCCATGTTCCCTCGACTCGCATCTAGCTAATCTCCAAAACCTGAACAAGTGGTTCATGAGTTGCCTCATTCTACCTCAGTGCCTACGGCACAGGGTACAAACCGATTTCTACAAGAAAAATAAGAACAGGGAAGGTGCGGCGAACCTCTTTTGGCTCAAATTGAGAACTTAACCTCTATTTAAGCAAATCTTCAATATTCAAGATATCATTTCATTTTCAAGAAGCAACTCATACAAACTTCTTTAGACAGACCCGTACCACTAAAATAACTCGTATTCTCATCTTACAACAAACCAGTAACTCCTATAATTTCTTCTGAAACTTATTAACTACCAGAAATATCATTCTAACATATAAAAATAAGTAAAATAACTATATTATGGAGGTAACAGTGTTAGAAAAGCCAGTGACATGGATTTAAGTCTAGCATTGCCTAAAGAAACCAAATTTCTCATCCATTAGCCAACCAAACGCTTGTTCCAGGACAAGTGGTTACCAACATTTTCTGCTCTATTTGCTTCTGAATTTGGTGAAAAAAATATAAATTGAAGGAACATTTGCATGTAAATTTGATCTCATTTATTTCCATACGTAGTAGTTTCTTACATCTGCGTGTTGGCTTGATTCTGCAGTGAGACCTTGCCTTTGATGTATTTTGAGTCTTTAGCACTCGTGCCACTTTGATCTTGGGGTGCTTTGAAGACTTAAATAGGTTGACTGCTCGAGCTATTTACCTTTGAAAATCTAGAGAAGAAACCCTAGTTTAGCAACACCACGCAACCGATCAAATTTGTCATAACACAATGACAACAATGATGGTGATAGAGAGCCAAAATTCTTCCAGATTTGCGGAGCTTTATATTTGAAGCATATAAGGTGCTTCTATTGTGTGTGGACAAGAAGATTGAGAAATTCAAGAGAATTAAGCATAATGAAGAAGAGAGGGCATCTATATCAAGATGTTGAGTCTAGCATAAGATGCTATTCAGTGGACTGCAATCTGCACCACTTGTTTCACTTCTTCCGTCATAACTTAAGAGTCCACTTTCCTTTGTCTATGTTATGGTTGGGAGAAGTGGACTCTTAATTTGGGATGGACAGAATATCTGTTAAGAACCATCTCACCCAAAAGTCTTGGCTATTAGGTAGTAGACCAACAATGGATATCATGCTTCTTCAACGTTCCCCCTCACGTGCGACCCCCACTCGCATGTGAAGAGACAAACCAAAACCAAAGGTGCACTTCACAAACAACAACACACACTGCACCCAACAAAGGGAGAAACAAATGCAAGAAAGAGGATTTGAACTAGATATCTTGCGAAACCTAAACTCTGATACCATGTTAAGAACCATCGCACCCAAAAGCTTTAGCCATTAGGTAGCAGGCCAATAATGGATACCATGTTTCTTCAACCTATGTTATGGTTGTATTCATTTGGTAGATCTTCTGTTCTGCTAGCCTAATTGTTATTTCGTAAAGTCCAAACCTTAGCAAAGTGTTTGTGAAAATGCCTCAATTGGCATTTCTCTTATTTTGTCCCTGATGGTCTTTGGGATCACTTTGCGGGAGTGTTAATCACCTTAACATTGTAAAAATGGTTTTTGGAGTTAGTTGACTTTAGGAGGCTAGGCTTTCAATTGAACTTTGTTGCTCGCATATTGTAGCATTAGACGGAAATTTTCAAGTGCAGACCGATTCATACAGACAAGGCCTTTTTTTACGACGAAAATCATCGTAAAAAACATCCCACTCAATGGTCTTTACTATGAAAAAACGTCGAAAAAAGGCCCGGTCCATACTAGAAACGGACTGATAGCATAGATATTGTTTCTTCTTCTCTTGTAACTTTATATCCAATTTTTTCCATAGGGCTGTTCAAATCTATCAATAATCAAATGAAATTCAGGTTTGTAAGTTTTCTTTCCTTGCGAAAGAGATGGTAACTTGAGTTTCCTGAAACATTTCCCTGAACTACAATCTCCCAAGTTTTTTCTTCTTCCACTCCTTTTCTACTCTCTTCTAGCATAGGTGCTTTACTATTATTCAAATTTCGTAACAGTATTCTCTTCTATAGATGATCACTTGATTACAGAGTTATTGATTTCACATAAAGGTTTCAGATCTCTAAAGAAAGTTTAGCATAATATTACATGGAACAGAGACTGTGTGTTATGGGTACGTGGTAGTTATCTTAGGAAAAAAAATTAGGATCAGAATCCTTGAGTTCAAACATTTTTTGGATGTGGTCCCTCAACTTTTTCTTTTTTAAGGATGCAGTCTCCATAGATGCTGTATTTTTTGGTATCTCTAGTATCTCTTAGCTTACGTGCTGAGAAATGCTGGTATCTACGCGAGAAAATTAGCAGCTACCGCTTAGTATATGAGTCCTCGCCAAAGGCAGATACCAAAAAAGAGTATCTCCACGACCACATCCTTTAATGAAAAAAAAAAAGTCGAGGAACTCAGATGAGCAGTACCATGGAACTATTGTGGATCATGCAATGCTCTAAAACTCTTGCTACTGTTTCTTTAATACTACAATATACAATCTAAATGCATATATATGTTAAGAAATTAATAAGAATACACAAACAATCTCGCGTAGATTTCCTTTATCTGTTTGAGAATTCTATCTTCTTTCTATGTTTTTGTTGCCTTTTTAGTTTCAATGATCAAAAAGGTGAATTACTACTAACAGTGCTACAAGAAAGACAAAGGATATAAACTGACACTTCTCAAAAACGTGACCACCAAACTTAGTTGTTGAGATGCACGCGAAAGAAATATAATAACTAAAAGAAATCAAAACAAGCTTATTGTAAATAAAAGTAAAATAGAAGGATTGTACTGACATGTATATATATATAGATATAAACTGTCAGCTATCTCTATACAAATTACCAACATGAACGAGCACAATTTGAAGGTCGAAATGGAAACTTATACATAAAAAGGAGCCCAAGCATCATTCTAGAACCCCCTAATTTTAAGTGCTTTTTGATACCTGTTTCTTTAAAAATGATTAGTGTTTAATGTCTTGGTACATTATCTTCCCTTCGGAAAATTGAAATAACATAATTCTATCAATATATACCAATATGTCCCCCAAATTTCCATGTCCGTTTTCTTAAGAAATCTTCTTAATAGGGAGGTTCTCCATAAAATTATGAAGACAAGGATTGATCCCCACAAATGGAGGATTGTAGCATAAATTTGAGATACCTCAATCAATTGCTTACACTACAATGTTAAGAAATTTTTAGTTGGCTACACCATTAAAGCTTTCAAGGGTCTCTATAGTACGGATCTGGATCCTTTAAAGTGATTTTCATCACTTTTGCAGCAACCTTGTAAATCTGAACCGTTGATTTTAAATAGGATGGTTCAGATTAGCTTTTACTTTATCGAGTCCTTGCCAGAGGGATATAATTCTTCTGGCAAGGACCGAAAATCCTAATTGTTCAAGTTAAAATCAACGGTTCAAATTTATAAATTTGCCTTCAAGTGATTTCACTACATTACAAAGCTTTTCAATAAGATGAAGGGCAACGCTATTCTCTATTTTAATTCAAGTAATATATATGTATATATACAAATATATCATGGAAAAAGCTGCACATAACCAGTTGCTATAGCGATTCCTAATATGACAAGAGGTGGTAAAATAACAAACGCACCAATAGTGGCAAAGAAAACTGAATCATTTCTCCGTGAAACTTCATTTAGGTAATCCTGTCTTCGGATGTTTCTCTTCTGCGAGACAGTTAAGAACTTGGGACTCACCTTCTTTAAATTTTTTCCCAGTGGAATGGTGAAGTCATCGTCTCGGTCCCCGACCAACTGTGCAAGCTGATCACGGATCGTCCCTCCCATGTACCCCCCATCACTCTCATAACCTGTCAGTTATTTAATAACTAAATTCAGCTAACAAAAAATAAAGGTTATTACATTACATAGTATTGGAATTCAATTGCAAAGCTTGGAATTGCAATTCCATATAATTGCAATTCATTGTTTGGTCAGTTAGATTTCATTTGGAATTATAATATCAGTGTTTTGTTAGTTCAAATTAGAAATCCAGGTTTTTTATGCAATTTAGAATTCTAAATTCATTTATTTCAAAAACCTTTCTTTTTTTTTACGTTGTGTACTTGTGTCAGAGAGAGAGGGGAGAATTGCAAGAGACGGGGAGATAAACTTGTATATTTTTGTGTGTTTGTGATAGAGGAAAATGACTGAGATGAGAGAGAATGTGTTTGCGTGTGAGAGAAAATATTGTTGTGTTAAAGTGTCTTTTGTGTGTGTGTGTGTGAGAGAGAGAGAGAGGGAGAGAGATTTGTTGTGTTACAGTATGTATATTAGAGCACGCACATTTGAGTTTCGAATTTCATATGACATTGATTGGAATTCATAGTCCTACTGCGGAATTCAATTTGCGGAACTGGGATTCATAGAATTAGTCCGAACCAATTCCAAACTCATTTTCATATCCAAGCAATGGTTTTGGAATTCAATGGTCCCATTCCAATTTCAAGTCATGGAATTGAGGCTCCCAAACTCACCCTTAATATTTGCAATACCACATCCATCTGGCCGTTGAAAGTATGTTTTTAGAAACGCAAGAATAATGCTATTTTGAAACACATAAGAGGGCTGACCACTTTTTCATAGTTTAGGGAGAAAATCACAAGATTTCTACATTCACTCTATCGAAAGTGCTGCAAATACATAAAATCATTTCTTCTCTTTTATTTTTTTTCCTTTTTTATTTTTATTTTTTGTCCCTTTTGAATCAGGCCATAACATTACTGGTTCTATACAAATTTAGAATGGAATAAGCATATACCATCAACAGAAGATCCAGGCGATGTGAGTTGGTCTAAGAGATCCATCTGTGTGCGAGCCGAAGAGAAAGACCCTTCATATAAAAATAAAAACAGAAAATTAAGTCAGGAACCATAATTTATTATCACATTAACAAGGGAGGATGAATTTACTTCAAGATAGAAACAGAAACTTAAAAATGTCTGCCTTGGGTATAATTGTATTTCTGTACTTTAATAAGGTTCCTGAAAATTGGCCACAACGGAAATCAGGCAATTCTTACAAGTTAACCTCAACTCCCTGAATTATGAAGGCATTTGAAGTAAACTGTCTGAAAATTTTTGGATTTGTTACAATCTAGCTTTGTCAAAGCCGTTTTCAAAACAATTCCAATTTAATGTCGGCAGCCAAATCAGTAAAATTGTGCAAGCATGTTTGACTAAAGAATACTCTCTGCGGCCCCCTTATTTGGCAAATCAGTCTTTTAAGAAGAATACTATGTCTTGTGTTGCCCTTGGCCAAGATCAAACCTAATAATTGGGTAGATTGACTTTGGAAATGAGATGCTTAATTTGGCACGTCCCACAACGGTAACTCGGTAAGTGTGAATCTTCAATTTTGGAGGGAGTACTATGGTCCCACAGGAAAATGAACTAGAACTAAGTTAGTGTCAAAGAATTTTATTTCTCTTCCTTTTGCCACAGTAACAAATAAAAAAAAAACCAGTAAAGGGAGACTCAAACTTGGTGGGCGCCTTTACCACTGGGCTAACCTACTTGCTCTAGTGCCATAGAATTTGAAGCTTTTATAGTTCCTAGAGAATTTCCACTGAACGTAGCCATGGTGTGGAGAATGATGAGTGGGTGAGTGGCATCTGCAAATCTTTAGTTATTCTTCTGAAAATTCGTTTCCAGAGAGGTTCTTGTGAATAGTTTCTCACACAAACCCAATAGGCACAACATAAAGTTTATGCAGCTAAGATATTCTATCCTTGTATCAAAATCAAATTTGAGAAATAGTATTAGGAGAATAAAAAAAAAAAAGAAACAGAGAGAATAAAAACAAGTTCTTACTGAAATTTTAAGCATGTCCAGTTGAAGTTTAACGTATTTCTTAAAAAGGTTCAAGTAGAAATTTGAGTTTGCCATAGGAATACCCTAAGTGACCAGTTCATCAAGCTGGTCCAGATTACAAGTATGGAAAAGCTACTGCAGGCCACCAATATCAAAAACATTTACTGCTTGTATAGTTCGCGTTTTTTTTGTTCTTGAAATTCTAAAATGGTAAACTCACACTAGATTCCCTTCTAGTTGATGTCAGGAGGTTGAATCATAAGTCGATGGGGCTCAGACTTTCCATGTGAAATTACCATTTTGGATTCCAGGAATGAACAAAAACTCGAAGCAAACCAGCCCTTAAGGTTAAAAGTTGAAAGCAGAGCGTGATTAAGAGTGTCACAGTCCCAGGTTTGGCATGGTACCTATATAAAAGGATTAGGGCACTAGGGAAGTATTCCATATCAAATCAGGCTTTTTAATAAGTACGAGTATAAATTTGGAGATGTTATTTAGCCCTAAAATCCTTCGATGATTACCATGTTAGCGATCCATACGGAGAGAAGGAAAGTGATAAAAAGTTTAGTAGAAA
>JAKCWG010000627.1:0-63831 GCA_021464415.1 Lonicera japonica | reverse complement strand
AAAGGAAGTTGCCATGCTTTGTAGGACTTTTTAGTGGTTCTTCCTTTATTTTTAATATTTTTTGAGATTGTATCGGCTGGCCATATAATTTAATGCAGGGGGCAAGATGTATTTCTCTTGAATGCCGGTTTCGAGGAAGAGGAACAGAGAAGGGTTAAAGAATTATTGCACCTTGAAGCTCCTATAACAGTAGATGACTCTGGTCAGTGAGAAACTTAGCTACTGTTATAGCATTTAACCCCCCCTTTTTTTTTAAATTTTGGTGATAGCATTTAAAGTATTTATGGTGTTATTGTTTGACTGTACGAGATTTATGCCTCGTGTTTAGGTAAGAGTTCATTTGTTACCTGGGGTCAAGATGATGAACATGAGGGAATCAAGTTAAAGCACTTTAAGGTATGCTTTTCTTTTTCATTATCTTAGCTATTGGAGTTGCCTAGTATCTCTTTGTCCCAAATAAGAGCCCATTTTGGCCAGCATTCTAAAAATTCCCCTCTTATGTGTTCTATATATGCTAGAGAAAAGAAAGAGAAGAGGAAGAGGGGGGGGGGGGGGGGTTGGTTTGGTTCTCCTTGCCAAAAAACAAAAAAACCCATATATTAGACATTTGCACCCTGTCCCGCAGAGCCAAATTCCTGGCTCTACCACTGTGCCTAGGAGGGGTGGCACTTCGGCAGGATTAACGGTGTTTTTCACTCCTTTTTGTTTTGAAATTATCTTTTTAATGTTTGAATGATGAGAAATATTTGTTTTAAGAAACTCTTAATGTCCTTTATAAAAATAAAGTTAGATTTTTGTAATATGATGTCGTTAAAATAGAAATAAACAAAAATCGGTCACCTAGCCTGTAGGCCCTGTCATACAGCCCGACTAAGTCCTAGCACTTTCTAATGTAATTTTCCATTTGGAAAGTCCCAAATTAAGTCATATTTTACCAAATCCCACAGTTCTAAATAACTAGTTCTTCACCATTGATTACATAGAAATTAGTGTAATCTTAAAAAGGGTTATAGTCAAATAGTCTCTCTTAATTAGGGATTATTCCCTTCATTGTACTTGCATGTTTGTTACATTGGATCTTACTGTACATATTGTGAATCTTATTATCTTACAGAGTGTTGCTTCAGTAGAATGGCATCGGAAGGGAGATTACTTCTCTATAGTTATGCCGTCTGATATCCTTTCTTGTACTGTGTTAACACATATTGATTAATTACTATCTTCATCTTAGCAATCTATTGTAGGATTGCATTAAATATTTGCTAATTTGCATATACGAGAAATCAATTTACACATGGTTCGATTGTGTTTCTTGACATTTTTATAACGCCAATCGAAAGCAATACTAATACACCAGCTTTCAAAGAAAGTTACTCAAAGAATTCCATTCAAATTACATGGTCTTCCGGTGTCAACAGCTTTCCATCCAACTCGTTCTGTCTTTTTCATCTCGACAAAAAAGAACGTTCGTGTTTATGATCTACTTAAGCTAAAACTCATCAAGAAGCTTGAATCTGGGGCTCGTGAAGTTTCCTCGATTTCCGTTCATCCTGGTGGTATGTTACCCGTTTCTATGCCTACTCATTTGCAATTCCTTGTGTTTTTATAAATGAAAAAGAATAACAAAACAATACCAGTAGATAGTTAGTGTTAAATTTTGTTTCTTCATTTATTCTTATTTCCCTTGTGCAGGCGATAATGTTATTGTCGGGACCAGAGAAGGAAAGTTGGGTTGGTTTGATATGGATCTTTCCTCTAAACCTTACAGAATTCTCAAGTATGTAATTGCTACTATTTTTTTTTTTTTTTTTTCAAAACTGGTAAATGGTTGTCTCTAGGTTTCTCACTGTATCACAGGCCTAGTTCTTTTATATTTATTTTTCTTGTACTTTAAGTATTATGATATTGTTTTTATAATTTAATAATTTATTAGTTAACCATCTTAAAGAGAGTTCACAGAGAGTGGTAGATTATAAAGCGGGGTTCTCTTGCTATTTTATCTGATCGGATATTGTATTAAGCATATTAAGTCGTATAAAATTTGTTGTGGGTTCCTTCCCCCACTTTTAATCCTAGTTGTAACTAGGAAGGAAGTGATTTATGCCGCCTCCTTTCCTTTTTTTTTTTTCAGAAAAAAAAGAGTTAATGTAATTGTATTTAATGATATTAAGTCATAATAAAATGGTCATCTCGAGTTGACATCCTAATGGAAGGTTAGGTTCTACACGAATTGAACTGTTGAGTGTCGGAGCCTTCAGCCCCTCCCCTCAAATTTTTTTCCCCATTATTTATTTGATTTAATTGTTTTTTCATTTGCAAATGGTTGTGTATCACACTACACTACTTGGAACATTGTTGATGGAATTTTAACAATTTATGTATTTATTGGGTTGAGCGCTAGTGGGTTATTTCATTTGCATCTTCTTTTTTAATTTCAATTTTAATGTTTGTGATATGACTGTTCTGATATGATTTTTTGAAAATTTTCAGATGCCACCCAAAAGACGTAACAAATGTGGCCTTTCATCGTACATACCCTTTGTTTGCATCGTGTTCTGATGATTGCACAGCATATGTTTTTCATGGAATGGTTTATTCAGATTTAAACCAGAATCCTCTTATTGTTCCTTTGGAAATTCTTCGAGGGCATTCAAGCACTAATGGGAGAGGTCGGTTATTTCTTCTCTCTGTACCCTTTTATTTTGTCGGTTAATTGACCTTTGACTTATGGGACGGTCTGGGGAATCATATGCAAGTTTATGGTACACTGGGCCCACGTGATAAATGCTTATTAGGCACCCATCATTGACCTAGGAGTACTGCTACATGGTACCCCTAGCATGTGTCATATTTACAGTACGAGCGTGCTGATAAGTAACAAAAGCTACTCGAGCTGGACTAGTGTTCGTTCAAGTAGAAGCTTGTACCAGTTCTTTTGTGAAACAAACGAACCAAGGTTGAAAATATTTTGGAGAGCTACTTGAGCTTAGTTGACTTGATTAGTTCAAAAAACACTGTAAAACTCTGTTAAAATATCAAGCTACTCGAGCTTGGCTCAGCTAAAAAGCTTGTTTGAGCTCGGTTCGAGAGCCGAAGAAGCCCTGTTTGGCTCGACTTGGCTTCACCTATCACTGCTCGACTAGATTTGTTTGCAGCTCCACTCTTGGCTTTAATATAATATAGTAAATAATTACAAAAATAAATAAATAATTAAATAACTTAAATCACCTTATTCACCTCTTCAGAAAATGGACCAAAACCGACTTGATACTCTATATAAACCCACTCTTTTTTCATATTTCTTTTTTTCTCTCTATCTTTAATTCTCGCACTTTTTAAATCTTCTACTTGTCTTTTCGATAGGCCAAGTAACTTTTTTTCTTTATTTCATCCAGTCAAATATGGGATGTTATCTTGTCGATTTATTAAAGCGTCCTAAAATAAAGGTTATTATTAAATCATGCTAATTCTTAAGCCAACATTTCATCAATTATTTGTAACTTATACAGGAGTGATGGATTGCAAGTTCCACCCTAGACAGCCGTGGCTATTCACTGCCGGTGCTGATTCGGTGATAAAGCTCTTCTGTAATTAAAGAAGATTGAAAGACGAAGCGGGCCGTTTTTATCATGATTGAAAGGTTCAACTTGAAGCTAAACTAGGGATTGGGAACACATTGAACAGAGACTATAATTCTTTTCAGTTTAAGAGAACCAACCATACAATTTCTTGGGAGGTAAATTGATGGCTGGATTTTGCAGTGAAGATTCAGAGATGTTCGTGTGGCGGTTTTGATATTGAATAGGCTATAAATTTTGGATCCCTAAAAGGAATAGGATTATCTTTGGTTGGATTGTTGTAGTGCAAGGGGCTAAGTTATATTCTAATTAATTCATTTGTATTTTGGGTTTGTTTTGGGTGGGAATTAGAAATCAGGCCTTTTTACGGTTAATACACACTAATCAAAGTAATGTAGAAATGTGTTTGTTCGTTTGTCTGTTGTGAGTTCAAATTTGTTGACCATAAAAAGGTAATGGTGATCTCACTATATGATTGGTTAATATTTAATCCAAACGGCTTTAAATCTTTCGATGTAATATCACTTTGGTCATTAAATTTTGAAAGGAATTACTTTGGTCACTTAATTTTAGAGCGAATGCTACTTTGAATGGCCATCCAACTTTAGAGCGAGTATTACTTTGACTATTTAGTCAATTTGACCGTTAAATTAGAAGGAATGAAACCACTTGTGAGGCACATAATTTCGGCCTTTTCTTGCAACAAAACACCAATCTTTATACAAATATCCGCCAAAATGAAACATTGTGTAAAACATTGTAATATTTTTTAGACAGGACGGCTTGAGTTATTTTGTGACTAAAATACCTTAACATGTTGGTTTATTTTAAAATTTGATAGCTAAAATAGTATTTAATCGAAAGTTTAGTGACCAAGCTGTTTATTTTAATATTTATTTATGTCACCACAGCATCGTAAGAAAGAGTCTTCGCTCAAGTTAGGTTTTATCTCTTGCAAGAACTCAACTATCATAAAATAGGGTTAATGTGATCCTCTTAATGCGAGGGTCAATAAATCTCATATTTGATTGTGATTATTTTCTTGGGTTTATTTATTTTTTGTCTAAATTCATCAGAACATATATTATTCGTTTCAATATATGGTCATGTGTGAATGCCAAAATATATATTATATGGCAAGGCTATTTCCCATATGGTAGTTGTTAATAGAAATCCCTAATATTTATATTTACCACCACATGTACTATAATTTAAATATGATGCACAACTAGCACAATGTATATATATGTTTGTGAGGCTAAATATTAGAGTTGCCTTTAATAACCATATTATTATGGTATGTGCAATACGATTTTTTATAATTCCCACAAAATTTATAAAACTTTCAAATTTAGACAATGTATGGCTAAGCAATAATAACACGTGTTTTCATTTTAAAGTCATATATTCAAATCTTTATTTAAGCTTTTCTATTATTTTCAATCAGGAAAAGTACTTTCATAATTTTTTGAAGCATTACTTTTATGTATTCATCTTTATGTATAGGCTATGTGTATTACCAAAGTAATTTTTTTTGGTAGAGCAAAATATTGCATTAAAAAATTGTACTGTATGTTTATAAGTTATAAATTAATTGATTTGACAATAAGAATAATTACTTCGATTATATTACTACCCTATACATATAGTATATTAATTGATGATCATATTACTTCCATTATATTGCATGTCGCAAGGAGAAAGATGAAACCTTCCGATCAAAACTTTAGGATTTGCAGGTTTGTTACGAAATACACCTACCACTAACCAGTTACTTCGAAAAGAAAATCAATAGAAGAGAACACAAAAATTCTATAAAACAAGTTTACAATCTATGCGATGGAAAAGATTTGTATGACTTATTTTAATCGTGTAAATAATTAAACTAATAGAATTTTCATTAACAAAAGTTTTATGTGCCATACATAGAAGAAAGAAAACAATAAGGGAACATGTAAGAAATTAAACTACTTAGATTCATGACATTTATTCAAAATTTCAAAAATTTCTTTGTCATATTTTTAGCAATTAGGTTAGCTAATGTAATTTTATGCAAGTATGTATATATATATATATAACCATATAGAATATTTATGTAGTTGAAAATGTTTTAGAATGAGATTAAAAAAATAGACCTCTAATAAATGGAAGAGGTAGACACATTTAATAAAACCTAGTAGATCGAATAAATGAGAAGTATAATTATATAAAATAACAAAAACAAATTATAAGGCATATAAATAAGAGTTTCGATGGATTAATGGTTACATGAGAAATTTGAAAAGATACTATATTAACAGAATATGTGAAAAACATATATATATATATATAAGATGAATAATAGTCATTTATTATTGACACATGGTAAGATCTTATAAAAAGAGAACATTTTACTTCTATTATATATGATGGTGATAATTTACTTTCATTTATTACAAATGATGAGAATAAAAAAGACAAATAAATTACAAAACACCAAACGCTACAATTTGACCTAATCGACTCCTTCTGTGGCAATATATTTATGTGACATAATTATTTTTGGTTAGAAATGATAATGATAATGAATAATATTTTTTTTTTTAAGAAATCATGCATTCTAACTATTAAGATATAGAAAAGAGAGAAATTTTATTAAATTTATTGTATAAAATTATTACGATAGATTTAGAGATCGTTAGTCAACCTTTATAAATGGCAACTATATAAATAACAATTAAAAAATATAGATTATATATGTTAAAATCACTCCTTAAACTCTAGATGGTAATATACCAACTTGAGTTTGGAAAGTATGTCTTGAAATTAGATGAATGCAGGGTGAAGATTATGGCAAGGGAGGTCCGGGTTTGATTGTTTGACTTGGTTGTTGATCGTCCGGCATGTCATGGTTGCCGTTCGGGTTGAGGTCCAGCACGTCATAGTTGATACCCAGGGTGAGATCCGACACGACTGTGTTTGATATGATCGACGTGCGGAGTGAGATTTGGTATGATGGAAGTTCAGTTTTAGTTCTAGTTGTCTGGCACATATGAGGAGGTCCGGCTTTAGTTGTCTGACGCTAAGGAAGAGGTCGGCTTTGATTGTTTGGTACAAGTGATGATGTTGGCTTTGGTGGTTCGGACGTATATATGTTTACATCCCTCCCTCAAACTCAAGGTGGTATGAATAGATCAATTTGAGTGTGAAAATAGATGATGGAAAGAGAAAAAATAGATTTTTTTTTATATGGTGGACAAGGGGTTTTAAATGTAAAAATAATTAAAAATGGGTATATGTTTTTTGATTGGTGATATGATGGGGCTGGAGGCGGAAGGGTGATTAGATGATTGGTGTTGGACAATGGGATTTGGTAAATGTTTGATGCTGATTTTAATGAACGGAATTGGACAGTGGTAATGTGAGGAGAGGTTTGATAATGGTGGTTTGGTAGAGAGCATGGGATGCTGGTAAGATGAGGCGGCGAGAAAGTGGGTTAGAATAGTGATTTAGGTGAGGCAGTAAATTGACAAAGTGGTTAGATGTGGCGGTGAGAGAATTGTATTACTGGCTATGGTCCAGCGGCTGACAAGATACATCGTCTACTGATAACGGCAGAAGGTGGAGAGTATTTTACAGCTTTGATACTATGTTAAGATATAGAAAAGAGAGAAATATTATTGAATTTATTGTTTAAATAAAACTATTACAATAAAGACCTTTTAAATAGGTTTATAAGAATGATAAAAATAGGAAAAATGTAAAACTTAATCAACCTAGAGATTTAGAAATCACTGGTCAACTCTTATACATAACAACTGTATAAATGACAACTAATAAATATATATTATATATGTTAGCACTAACCAAGTCATAATAAATACATACGTCCCTCTAAAAGAGTAAAGATACATGTACTAATTTAAACAACCAAGTCAATAGCTCAATTAGTATGTGAGAGTACCTTTATTATTATTTTAAACATACCCTACACAAAAAATAATGCAATTTATCAATGCATCATTAACTTAGGGGCTCGTTTGGTTCAAGTTCTTGTTTGTTCTCGGAATCCTAAAATAGTAAATTCACACTAGAATTTTCTTATAATTCATGTCAAGGGGTTGAATAATAAATTGATGGATCTCAAACTTTTTATGCAAAATTACTATTTTAGATATCAGGAATAAACAAAAACTCGAACTAAACAAGTAGTAGAGTATCAACTTAATTATTTAAGTTAGTACATGTACAAAATACAAAATAAAAAATATCGAATATCTATTTTAATACAAATTTGTAGATTCCATGTATTTTCTACGTCTAGTCTAGGCATGGCCATAAATTATCGCTAAATTTTCATGCTCATAATTAACATCGATCCCCAACTGTTCGTCAAAAGCTCCGAGTATAGTCGAAACCTCGCCCCATGAATGTTCGTCAAAAGTTCCAAGCACAGTTGAAGCCTCGCTCGCTTAGTGTTCAACAGAAGTAATTGGGCCTATTTAAAAAAAAATGTCAAAAATTAATGGAAAAGTTAGTTCACTAATGACCACTGTTAGAGTTGGTTCAGAATATACCATTGTACCACTTGAACCATAATGAAAACATTTCATTCACGTTAGTATAAAACCAAGACGAAACACAAACCTGCAAGGTCTGGTGTGACAACGAATGCAGGAAGAGAGAGCAGCCACCGCCTGAATGATTGCACAAGTGAGCGAGGCCAAGAGGCCATGAAAATGCAGGAGCAGACGACGTAAACGGAGTAGAACAGTGCCATTGGGAGGAGAATTGAACCCAACATAGTCAAAGCAAGGAGGACGGACAAGTAGAGGTCACTTAATTGTAGGCGAATGGGGCGCACCAATAAAGAAAATCAAGAGGGAGTTTAATGGAGACAGCGAGGAAGAGGAGAAATAAGGCGAGTATTGGCAAGGCTGTTTTCCACATTATTGGGTACTCGACTGAGTCCCAGAGCCCGCAACTACTACCGGTATCGCCGCCTTGTGTTGAAGCTTGAAAGAAATGAAAGAAAAAGCTAACAAAGATGAGAACTAGAAAGCGGAGATCAACGTTGGAATTCATATTTGATTGAAGTACACAAAATAAAAATTGGATGCAAATGAGTGAGGTAAAGAAAGAAAGTTTTGGTCATATATACAGGTAAAAAAGAAATTTTCGTTAGGACGGAATCGGCCTAATTTTGTGAGGTGACATAGATGGTTGTCTCAAAATTTAAGGGTGATTTTAAATGCACCCACTAAATCATGTTTCTCACCCAAATTTGAGAGAACTTCCTTCTCACCCCACTAAATTTTATAAAAAACTTTCAACTCACCCTCTTAGTGAGGTGAGTTTATTGAAACATGTATGATTTCATAAGGGGAATATTTAGTGACAAAAAACTTTATCGGTAACTAAAATATTCACAAAAATTATTTAATGGCAAAATAATTCATAGTTTTTGTGGCAGAAACATATTATGATAAGTAAATGATCATGTTGCGAGGAATTAATATTACGGCATAATTTATAATAACACAAAACCACACTAATAATTGTTGAAATAATTTGATGGATGAACTATTCAATGCAAAAAGCTTCACAATCCTTGATAATAATTTAACTTTTACCCGTTAAGAAAAATAGTTTAACATGAAAAAGGATTATTCATTTTTTTCCCTATTACAATAGACTTTGAATTGCATACAATAATCTGTAAAATAAATGTTGAGAATAACAAAAAAAAAATTACACTAAAAGTTTGTATTTGATTTGAAATTTCGAAATCTCGATTCTTGTATATTTTCATTAATAAAAAGTAAGAAAATTAATGAAGAGAGAAAATGAGAGAGGAAAAATTGAATAAAAATAAAAAGGAAAGAAAATAGAACCAACATTAGCGACAAGTGTAAAAGTGATTGGGTGAGTTTACAAGTTGGGTTTAGTGTTAAATTGCTAAAATTTAAACTTTAGGTGGGTGAAAAAATTAATTAAAGGGGTGCATTTAAAATCACCCAAATTTAAGTGCAATGTAGACGTGTTTTTTTCCCTGATCGTAGAGCCCACAATTGACTCTTCTTTATCTAAACTTGATCACCTTTTCGTAACAATGCCCTCCCGGTGCCATTTACCTCATTTAGACGTTTTAATTACTTAATAAATTTTTCTTAAAAAAAACAAAACAAAACGGAGTACACTCTTTTTGTCAGAGTTGCAATATAGTACTAGAAATTGGATGTAAAAAATAACGAGCAAGTTCTTTGTAAATAAAAAGAAACATTATTAAAAATAGACCAAGATATATATCTTTTGCGGGGTAGAAAGGAATATTTAAAACGTCATTTACTTTTTGTTTTTTTTAATATTTTTTTGAAAGATTGCTTTTTAAAGTCTAAAACATATTCAAATAATTTATAGATTAATAGCATTTAATATGATATTTAATTAGAAAAAAAACTTTTTATCCATTGAATTAAGAATGTCTATGATATACTCTTAATTTTCGATATTGACGCATCAAGGATTATGAAAATGTGACAACCCTCGTTGTAACCCTAAAATTAGCAAACAATATCACTAAGAATAAGATATCAAATCCATAAAACAGATAAATATATTAATAATTGAATAAATATTATGCCAACACAATAACCCCAATTTATAGGGATGAAAATTCCACTAAAATAAGGAAAACCTGAAAATTACCAAAAATAGCAAAAATGACCTAATGAAGGATCATAGTAATACTAAGTATCTAGATCATTTTAGAATTGACGGAAGTCAATTCGAACTTTTCGAGGCCTAAAACGACAAAATTATCCGTTTCTGATCAACCTAGGTCAGACCCAAGTCATTTGAGCTTTGTCACCAGTAGTAATAGAAATCAAATTTTCCTTACGCGTTCGCTACATCAATCCCCTCCACTTGAGAAGAACTCGACCTCGAGTTAATTTCTGGATAATGCAGATCCTATACTTGATACTTAAATAAAGCATCAACATTAAAACTCCTTAATATGTCTATGCTTTTCAACAATTCAACTATATACACATTATCATTGACCTTTTACAATATTTTGTAAGGACCATACTTCTTGGGTTTCAATTTGTTATAGCTGCCACCCGGGAACCTCTCTTTGTGCAAGAAAACCATCACTGAATCTCCCACCTTAAAGACTTTTGGTTGACGCTTTTAATTTTTTGTAGCCTTATATTTGGCATTGGTTTGCTCTAGTTGTTTTTTAACTTCATCCAACAGCGCCTGCGCCAATTCTGCTAAAGCCTCAGCTATAACACTCTTCTTTACCCCGTTGGGCAATCGAACTAAATCCACAACATGTTTCATTGGTGACACATAAACTAATGAAAAGGGTTCCGTCTAATCGCACTATTGTAAGCAAATTCATCTTGGGGAAGAGTCGAATCCCACTGTTTTAGCCTGTCCTCATAAATGTTACGAATCAGATTGCTTAAGGTGCTGTTTAATGAGTTGAAAATTTATGCCCCTTTTTGTAAGCAATAAAATGTTCACCCTAGATTGGTTCAATTGTTTTATGTTAATCTACACCATCCCCTTAAAGAACATGATCATTTGGACAAGTCCAAACTTGTCACTCTACTAAATGGTTGCACTATTAGCTTCACCAAAGTCGACTTGGTTGGTATCTTTGGCTTTCTGACAAATAATGTGACGGACGTCTTGTCTAATTTGGGTAATTTTCTTGGTTTTGAGAAAACTGTGGCCTTAATCCTTCTTCTAAAAAGGCGTTTCAAGTAACACAGTAGTGGAACGGGCCCTGAAATCATGGCCTCGATGCTTAAACTCCAAAGCTGACTCGTCCACTCCATTATCGAGTATTGCATAGTCCTACATCGTGGTAGCCGAGCTTCGGTCAACCAATTAGATGTGTATTTGGTTTGGCAATCACAATGGGTTACAAACTCGACTACATTAGCCTCATATTTCACCACTTATTGGAAATCACCATTTGGAAGAAATAAGGGCTTATTTATGGTATGGCGTTGACCCAGTTTTTCAAGTTTTATGATATTCCGGTTAATGATAATACCGAAGTTGTAGAACCTACCGAGAATAAAGTTTACACCGCCAAAACCATTCGATTAATGAAATACAAGTTGGTTGGGGAAAATGGATATCGAATGATCCTCTCGATGGCGATGACGCTGATGATGACAAAGACACGGACGAGGACGAGCCTTAATTTGAAACCGGTGTTGGTGAAGAACATATTCCTCTTCTTTAAGTTCCACCTCCATCGGTGGTGGTCAAAATGAAACAATACTACAAGCCTTCAATAATCCCTTGGTCAACATTAATGTCCGAGTCGCCTAATTGAGGATCACCAAAGGGCTCACGAGGCGACCTTCTTTCATTACCACCCCGTGTATCTGTTCCCGGCATGGATACCATGGCAAGTCAACCCCGATTGGTAACCGTGGCCCCAAGCTCCTTAAGGACCACCACCTCCTCCATATAAGTGAAGCTCTCCTTTTTGTTGAAGACAAAGGGGGGAGAGTAATATGTGTGTGTATGAATGATTGGTACACACTCTTTTGAGTACTGTGTTGGTTTAAAACTTCAAGTACTTTGCTTTATTTTGATTTAAAACTTTATTTATGTAGTATATTTTGAACTTAAAGTTTTATTATGCTATTATTATGCAATGTTTCATTTGATATCATATTATTGCTATCCATGATTTATCATATGCATAGTTCGAAAGTGAGCATCCCTAATTTAATTCAACTTATGCTTTTATCGCAAACACACATTAATTTATTATCATCATAAAAAATGGAGGGATTGTTGACCTAAAAAGTCACTAATCTTGTTTTGATAATAACAATATGCTAATCATGTGTGTAAAGTCAATTATAGCCACACTTCAATAATTATCATATGTGGACCGAAACCAACAAAACCAAACCGAGATCACTCCTCTACAAGTATACAAATCGCATTGGTGTGCCTCACTCAACATCTTTGATTAAGTAAGCATTGATATACAAATCATTGAAGATCAAAGTCTTTGAACAAGTGAAAAACCGAAGAAATAAGTTAAGCATTCGAAGACTCGTTAAATTGTAAATTAAGTGAATGCTTAAATTTATTGTAAAGTTTCTTGGTTGTTCATTTTTATAGCTTAGACTTAATCACATAACATTTATAGATTAATACAAACAAGTTTACATTTGAATTCTTTTGAAAACACAACTCTTTACAAACCGGTTTTCATAATAAATTTATATTAAATTTAAACGAGCATATTTTGAGCTCTCATAAAAATTGGTGTCTTAAAAACATGTTTTTAACATATCCCAAGCATTAAAATTGATTTTGGAGCAAAATTGTGAAAGTCCAAAAATTATGTTTTTGGCCTGATGGCTCTCAGTCGATTGAAGGTTCAGAATATAGCCGTTGAATTTATGATTTTTTACTATTTTTGGTACTAAAACCTATACATACCCTCAAAAACGGCCATTTCTTGATTGAAACTATATATATGACTTTTAAGACACATTTGAACCATCTTGAATCACTGTTTACATATATTCTTCATCAATCTTCAAAATTCAAAGATTCAAGTCAATTATTTTGATAAATCCTTATTTATTGAGCTATAAATCTTGACAAAACTTGATAACTCTAGTGTGAGCTTTATTTGTAAACTTCAAATACACTTGAGAGTTATTATATTTTAGTATTTATCACCAAATCAATTTTATTCATAAATTTGTGAGAGGTTTTCTCATAGTTTAGCAAGAATGAATCTTATGATAGTGTAGTGAGAAGTATTACATTTGTATTAAGGTTTGATTTTTACCTATAAGAAAACCGGTTAGTGAAACTTCTCGGGAGAACTACTCGGGTGCGGACTTATGTTTTAAAAAATCGAACTGCGAGAACAAAAAGTCGTTGGCTCAGTTGATTTAATCTTTTTAACTCAAGCTCTTTACTTACTTGCACTCTTATTTGTTGATTGATCTTGAGTTTGCTTTTATTTGCCGTTTGCTTGAAATATACTTGATTATAGTTTTATTACTTAAACTTTATTTGAAATTATTTTAAAATCGGATTAAGTTTTAAAAACTCTATTCACCCATTCTAAGGTTGTTTTTTGACCTACATTTTCTAAACTGGGTGGGGATGGGTTTTCAAAATATAAATATCGACTCAATTAGACAAAATTGGATAGAAGGGTAATGGGGGCAAGCCAAATCCTCATATGGGGGGTTGAAAACTGTAAACCATGCCTTCGATTGCTAACCCACCTACACAAAAACAAAAGTGCATTTATATCTCTTGAAAAAAATGCATAATTGCTAAAGATGGCAATAGTCTGGGTGTCGTCAAATTAGACCCAATTTGAAATGGGGTTTATTTAAAAAAAACCCAACCTGCACTTACAACCCTTTATAGTTATACAATATTATAGTAGTATTTAAAGACAAAAGCTTACGTTGCCGATGTTATTATTTCTATTATTTCTCTTTTTGTTCAAACGGTTTTTGGTTAAATTATACCCATCAAACTAAACTCTTCTACCCATAGTCATCAGACTCGGTTCAAATACGAACTCGGCAAAGGGACTAGGTTGGCAGGTCACTGATCCAATTAGTGGGTGATAGGTTGGACCGGGCAAAATTTATTAGAAAATAATAAGTAATATTATATTCAAAATTATTAAAATAAATATAATTTTCACGACTAATATATGAAACATAAAATACCAATATAGAAAATATAGATCAGGGAGTCTAAAATTAATAAATCAAAGTCAAGCAATCAAAATTAATCAAAATATAACTTCCTAATTGATCTATTAACAGAGCTGCAAAACGTGCTTTTCTTTTTTGCCTTCTTGCTTAAACAATGCAATTCTAATTTTTTTAGAGCATCTCCAATGGTTGTGTAAAAATAGATGTGTATATTGTATGTGTCGGCCAGATTTTACACAAAACTTGAACCGTAAAAAAAATGCTCCAATTAAATTTTTATAACCTTTTTTTTTTGTAAAATTGAAAAAAATAATAAGATACGAGCAAATGTTACATATTATTTTATACAATTTATTATTTTTTTTGTTGAAATTATATATGCATAATATTATAATCACATTGGATCTTGATGAGTAGATTTCAAATATATAATTTATATTAAAAATCAGGTTTGGATTTAAAAGTTATTCCATTTTAAATGTTTATAAACAAATTGAGGAGTGACGTGGCATTATATATTAAGGGTGTATAAGCATCTCCAGTAGACTTCTATATTTTTGTTTTGTATAAAATTTACACAACTTCTAATTTTTTTTTTGTTTTCAACGGTCATTTAAAATCCAAGTTGGTGTAAAATGCACTCTCATTTTACAATGCCATATAATTTCTCTCTCTCGATTCATTTTTTAATAAAATTTGAATATATAATAAATTCAAATGTAAAATATGGATCTTAATAAAAACTATATATTTAAAATATGTTCATCAATACCCACAAATTAAGATCCGATGTGACTATAGAATATTTATAAAAAATTTCAAGAAAAAAATAATAATAAACTTAAATTGATAGTTAACAAGTGTTGTGATCTTATTAGTTATTTTAAAATTTACACAAGACTTTACAAAAGTACCATTGGAGCATGTGTTTTTTTAGTATTCAAGCTTTTTGTAAAAGTTGGTTGACACATGATTTACATATTAATTTTTACAATACCATTAGAGATGCGCTTACACTTTTATTTTACACAGAACTCACTTTTAAAAGATTGCTGTAGATGAAAATTTTTACAAGTTGTGTATATTTTAAACAAAACGAAATTCTACACTATTGCTGGAGATGCTCTTAGACTTCAATATAAAACCTAAATCATTCGTTACTAATTTAATTATTAGCAAATAAGGTTAGGAGTTTAAAATTTAGTAACTTCCTTAAAAAGATAAACTCCTCATTAATTACAAAATCTCTTGAGTTTGAATCAATTTGATCGACCTGTTGGTTCACATAAAACACTCAGGTTACCAAGTTTCTAAGAAATCGGCTGGTCCAATCCAGTTTGTATCGGGTTAATTGCATTGGCAGTTCAATTATCAGTCTAACCCGTGTAGTTATCGGTTCACCTAATCAACCCGTTAAGCTGGGCTGGGTCTGGTAACACTGTTTCTACTGTTCAGATTAAAGGCAAGCTAGATAAGTAAGATTGCATGACATGTGTTTCCAATGGCAAATGTTGCAGAGGGCTGGCTCGACTTAAGTCCGGGTCTAGCTTTGGAAATTTTGTTTAGTAGCATTAATTTTTCAAATTCTTCTGGCAATGAGAAGCACACAAGACTTTTAAAATTTTAAGCACTTATCTTAAGCCCTCCTTTTCTTTAAAATTTACAAGCACGCCACTAACTCTTTTTTTTTTAAGGGTATAACTTCGTTTGTATCCGCAATATTTTGCAATTAATCTACGTTGTTAAGTTAATCCACATAGTCTACTAAATTAATCCGTGAGTGTAGATAGACTGACAAAAAAATATTATTGATTTAATTTTATAAATATTATTTTATTAATGATTTAATATTAAAAATCCACTAGATTAATAATAAATAAATAAAATTATTACATTTAAAAAGTTATATTTTAATGTTATTAACCACCGGATAAATCCTAATTAACTTTTAAGTAAAATAATAAAAACAAAAATCAACCCCCCACTCCCTTCCATTATGATATTTTTAGATGTCGTCTCCTCCTTCTTCCTTCTTAATTACCTCACTTACTCCAAATACTTTGACAAACTATAATGTTATTGTAAGTTAATCAACGTTTGTTCAAAATTTCACTTATGCAGAAGAGGATCGGACCGGGATATTATTAACTCCTTCTATCGTTAAAAGGAAGGTTGTTGATACTAAAGACGGAATAAATTACATACTTTATGTTGTCAATATCATAATGCCTTTTCCCTGAACAATATATAACGAGTGTAAGGAAGTGGATCATGAGGTACAACCCGTTATAACATAACTTTTACCAAGAGCTAAAACTCCTTGGATAAGAATTGACCTAGCAATTACTTGTTAGCATTATTGCCATCCTTCTTCTCAATTATTATTATTATTAGTTTGTTTCTTGTGACTCATTTTTGTATACATATTTAATGGGGACACTAGGTAATTTAATGGGGACAAAATTTTCACGCTATAAAAACCGGGAAGTCTATATGACCAGAGAAAGCTATGTCAGCCATTATGTCCCACATTACAAAGGTTTTATGGTACATTGTTCGCATAATTATCCTCTCCCATACCATTCTAATGAAAAATAGTACTATCCGTATTATAAATTAGAGTACCAAATATCGTGCTATCTAATTAATTACATGATCATTGATACTATATATTGAAAAATTGATAAATATGAAATAGGTCTACTGGGTTTGTCAACATAGAAGAATTTATATACTTGATTCACAAATTATTATTATTATTATTATTATTATTATTATTATTATTATTATTATCCACTTTCGCATAAGTGAAAAAATGGGTGCAATTATTAATAATGTGGTTAATTGATCAACTATATACTGATAAACTAATCAATATTTTTTTAATAAAACCTTTCAAAAATTATTTAAGGGTGCGTTTGGAATATGGATTTGAGAGAGGATTCAAACGTGAGATTTGGATTTAAAATATCAAATCTAAATATTTTGTTTAGTGTAGAATTACGATTTGAGATTTACAAATATATTCAAATCTTGAGATTTGATACTAGTTTAAAGTCATAACTTTTAAATTTTAGAGGTAGGGCCGTACATCCAGATCTCAAGCTCACGAATTTGAAAAAATAATAATTAATTTTTAAACAAATTATTATTTGTTATTATTATAACTATACTTGTAATATTAATTATAACAATAATACTAAGGATAGTAAGGGGGCAACTTTGTCCGAACTCGAACTCGACATGCTTATAAATTTGTCCCAACCTAGTGCGGGTTATATTTTTTTAAAATATGTATCTGTCGTGACTTTTCTGCATTAACCCATCATCGCCCCGTGATAATTACGTTATATTATAAGGAAGAAAATATTATAATAGAAGCGGGTCTAGTTAAATGAGTTAATTTTGTGCAAACCTGACCTCCAACAAAGTCCTGTTAATCAACTAAATATAAATTTTAGTGGAATAATATTTGGATTTAGAAATCAATTTCTTTGTATTTGTTAAGCAAACACAAAATTTTAAATTATTGTATTTTTGAATATTAGATTTATGAATTGAATTTTAAAGCTAGCAGATTTTGATTAGGAATCTAAATTAAAATGCAATCTAAATTAATACAATTATAAATTAATTTCAATTGGTGGATATACTTCTCAATTTTAAAAAGGTAATATTATCAAAATACAAGATATGACAAATAGAAACAAAATCAATCTTTTTTTAAAGCCAAGCATATCCACTTATATTACAGCTCAACCATGCCTTTAAATTTACAATTATGCCATCCCTCTGCTTCTAAAACCAAAAACAATAACCTTTTTACATATTTGTTTTCTTCTGTTCTCTGTCTTCGTCCACCTTCCGGCTGTTTTCATCTTTTAGCACAAGACCACAAATTGTTGGAGCTTTTACATAAGTCTCTTTCATGGCTCAATTTTTTCACAACTTTGAACTATTAAATTGCGCCAAGTCTTACATCTCACTAACTCATTATTTGAAGATTATTAATTATTTGATTGATTTGATCTATAATTGCTGATCAGTTTGATGATTTTGTTAAGAATTTTTAGGTTAACTTATGACCCTTTATTAGTTTATATATTTTAATACAATTATTGTTTAATTTATACAAGAGTGTAACTAAGGTTTGTTTTATAATTCTTTGATTTTTCTATTTGTGTACGGGCCAATGTTAATTATAAATGAAAGGAGTTCTTATATGCCCCCACAAAATTATTCTTCTCACCCCAATTAGAAATAACTTTCAACTCACCCCACTTAATTTCCTCAAATCCTTTCAACTCACCTCACCTATTTACAAAAACCAAACAAACGCTTAAAACATCCCCATCGACTAGAAATACTCTGTTTCTTATTACCAGCGCTATCATCACCTCTGTTTAATCCATAAGCCTCCTTTTGTTTTTTTCAATTGCATCATCCACATGTTTCTCTCTCTTTATCAAGCAATTCTTGCATTAATCAACAAAATAAGATCAATGTATTCTCTATGCAAACATGATCTCATTCGTCACAAATAAATTAAGAATAATATTAAATCAATCAATGGGATTTTTATTAAGATTTACTGCAAAGAGGTAATTACTTTCTTATTTTTATAAAACATGTAGGTAATGTCTTTAATTGTGGTGATGTCTTTGTTCCTAGGGAGCATTATCTCTAATTATGTGAAAGGGCTGTTTAATTCATCTTTGTTCCTTTTCTAGGATGACTCTCATGCAAAACCATCATGCGACAGACTACATACTTGAAGGAATCAATATCCGTGTGAAACTACAAAATATGATTCTGACCGCTGTCGCTCACCGGAATCACTATCTCCGTCACGGCATCACCATATATATATAGCCATACCTTTGTAGTAATTAACTTGACAAAACCCTAAAAATTTGTCCAAAAATAGTGTGGCCAATCGGAGCTTTAATGTGAAAGAGAAGGATAAATTAAATAAAAAATTGTGTCTAGTTCTGTGAGAAGAGTGTAAATTGAATAATAATTTAAGGGCTTGTTTGGCGATGAACGTGAAAGTATTTTCCTAAAATTTAGGAGTTAGGTGGGGTGAAAAGAATGATTTTGTGGGTTTATTTAAGATTACCCTTTTTTTTTTCTAGTATGTTTTATAATCTTTAATCTTATATCTTTTTGCCCCCTTACACTAACATTCTTAGCTCTATTCAATACGTATTGCTTAGAGCATCTCCAATGGAATAACTAAAATTCAATAATTAAAATGACTTTTGATTATTCATTTAGCAAGTTGTTAAAGTTAACAATGTAGCCATCTACAATGACTATTTTTTTTTTCAATAACCAAATTTGTGGGGTCCAATATATTGATTGATCACAAATTAATCAATTTGAATTTTGTTTCAAAAAAAAAAGGAGGAAAATGTGATTTAAATTTGAAAAGATTCTTTTTTACCCAATAGAATTGGTGGACCCTTATTTTGGTTATTGAAGAATGTTGTTATTTTTGATTATAAATTGAGTAAATTTGATTATTGGTTAAAATGTTGCTAAAATTTAATTATGTTATTGTGGTAATATTTTAAGCTAATATTATTAAATTTGATTATAAGTATTATTTTGATTATATAATTAGTGATAGTCTTAGTCAAAGAATGAGGTCAATTGAAGAATTACCTGCCGTCGACTTTATCATATATCATATTCATTTTGGACAATAACGTCCCGCCAACTTCCATTTCGGTGGCGGTTTCTAAGGTGCCCCTCGTCCTTGATATGTCTAAATGCAATCAATCAATTGACTTTAATTTATATTTCACAAAAAAACAAAAATTAACTTTAATTTTTAACGTCAGAGCATCCGTATGATTGAAAATTGTAGGATAAGAATATTCAATCAATCAATTAACTTTAATTTATATTCCACAAAAAAAACAAAAATTAACTTTAATCTTTAAAGTCAGAGCACCCGTTTGAAAATTGTAGGATAAGATGTGGGAAATAATGCCATTCACATTCGTGAATTTATCATGCAATACTCGAGCTTTGCTCCTAATAGTTAAGAGTGTGATATTTTATGTAAGTACTATGGTTCAATTTCCCTTTTCTTTATCGCTCTTTTTTCAAGAACTTTCTCACGCTAATTTAACTAGTGCGAGAGGCAGTGCCTTCCCGATAAACGTAAGATGGTTATATGGGTGCTCTCATATGATAAATATAACATATTTGTTCTACCTATTGTGGATGTTTTAAGAAAATCAAAGAACAAGATCGATCTAGATGTTTTGTAAGTGTATGGCAATAATTTAAACATGGGTCCCATTAACACTATAAATAGAACTTTTTTAAGGGCATCCAAATATAAAATTAAAATTTACTTAGCCACATAAAACTAATTTAAATAATTTATTATCATCATTTGACTCTTTTTTTCAAAGCTGGAACTGTATTTTCCGGGGAAACATTAATAAAAACAATATGCAAAAATAAATTTCAATATTATAAAGAGAGTTATGAAAAGATAAATCCTGATTGAAGGAAAGATGTTGTGAATGTTTTTACACTCACAAGTGCACAAATCAAATATTAGTAGAGCTTAGGTAAAAGTAAGGTCAAACCTAGGGACTTGACGGATAGAACGTACGTATCTTTCTCACTAACTGTAATTAATTCCTCATCTAGCTTAGAAATTTAATGGGATGATTTATTAACTAAAAATACGAATAAAATAATAAATTAATAAAATATAAGTGAAATAATCAATTAATAAAATACTAGAATGGCGGAGTCATATATTTGATATCAAGTTTCTAATATTCATACACAACAAACTCTACTATTTGTCTCGTACTAATTTGGTCTCTCGACTCTATTAGATGCGAAAAACAAATTCAATTAAACTCAATTAATTTTTAACATTCAATTATTAATTTTTCTACAGCCAAACATATGTAGAATATCAAAACACTCATTAGATTTGTCAAAACACAATTTATATTTGCTTGAGTAATAGATGGGCTTGCTGGGATCAATGGGCTAGCTCTCTAATTAATTAGACGGGCAAGTGGGCTTGGCCCATTATTTATAAAAAATTCCATCTTCATTAAAATGATCCATTATTGTAGGACTTTAATTGTTTAGCGCATTGGTCGTATTTTGGCAATAACTTTGCGCTCCGAACTCCGATTAACGCAAGGTTTTTATCCACACGTAGTTAACTCAAAGATTTAGAACTTTTGTCTTTGGAGTTTCTTCAAATTTCGTACGAATTAATGCCAGAATTTTCTTGAACATAGGCGTTGTGCGCATCCAATTTTTTCTTCATTCAAAAAATTCTCGATTTTACTCCAAACACCTAAAAAGCTCCAAGAACACAACAAATGTAATAATATATGCTCTCCAAAATAAATATTAGTGGCCTACAATGTACGAATTTCTTGACACATCAAAAGATTAAAAAATAGCCAAGCCAATGTCCTTTGGTCCCTAAGACAAAGTTACTTTCTCACAAATCTGAAATAACAATAAAAAATAAAAAATAAAAAAAATCAAATTTGTAACAAAAATAGATATAATAATAATAATAATAATAAATTAAATTAGATATTTAGATTGATGAAAAGCAAACTAAGAAATATTTACCTTCAATTGATAGAAGCATTTGCTGGTTACAATAGGAATGAAAATCGAAGAGAAATTTGGTGAAGGTGAATCAATGAATGTAATTGAGTTGAGTTGATTATGATTTTTTTTTCTTTTTATCTCCAACAATGATTAGTGAAGAATATTGCCAATGCCTAGGAGACCAAAGAGAGAAGAGAAAATGAATTGGTGATGGTGGCTGGTTGAATTTGGAAAGTGAATTTGTGATAGCTAGGTAGTTAAAAAAGAATTTTGGCTTACTTTTTATTTATTTATTTTTTAATTTGTGGCTCTTGGTAATTTCTTAACAAATATAATTGTTAGTTAATAGCCAATACAAGATACAAGATTAGCGGTCAAGAGTGTGGTAATTTACGCAGGGGCTTTATGGTTTGATTCCTGCTCTGAACCCCCCTCCCCCTCCTTAGAACCACCCGTATCTATTTATCGCTTGTACTAAAATAAATGAATAAATAAATCAGATTATTAGCCAATGGGAGAAAAGCATTAATGTCACCACTTTATTAATGTTTTGGGATAATAATGAGTAGTTGAAGTAATAATCAATGTTAATTTTTATTATTTAAATTAGTTTTTAGACTACGCGATGCGCACACGATTCGTAGTTATCGTAATAAATTATAATTGATATACATGTATATATATTCATATTCTTTTCATGAATTAAATACTTTATACTTTGGCATTTAAAGGTCGAAGAAACTCTTAGGTCTCGTTTGATTCAGGTATTAGGATCAGTGGGATTAATAATATCAATACCCTGTTTGATTCATTCAGTATTAATACTGGGATATTACATCCTGATGTTAATACCATGTTTGGTTATGTGACTCATATACGGGATTATATTTTTGACTAACAAAATAAAAAAAAAATTTAAAAATTTTTTTAAAAAAAAAGAAAAAAAAATTTAAAAAAACAAATTTATAATATATATATAGGGAAAATTTCAAGTAAGGTCCAGACCTTACGGATTGGGACTTTTTACGACGCTTTTGCGTCGTAAAAACACACCCCCAATTGTTTTTACGACACAAAAGTGTTGTAAAAAGCTCCAATCAGTAAGGTCTGGACATTACCAGAAATGCTCTGTATATATATATATATAAATTTTTAAAAATTTTAAAATTTTAAAATAATAATAATATTGTAGTAGTGTCATTTTTGAAAATATTATAGTAGTAATGACATTTTTGAAAATATAAGGTTTATTTTTCTTAATCCTGGATAAACAATACCACATCCCCCTGGTATTAAATTATACCACAAAGAGTGATATTAAGTTAGTACCGGTATTAGTAATCGCATCACATTTGTGCGAATCAAACAAGGTATTATAAAAAAAGTGGTATTAATAATCTCATCCCACTTTTTAATACCCGAATCAAACGAGGTCTTAACTAATAGTCAACAATTATACATGTAGATGATTTTATAAGAATCATACTATGGAAATATTATTCAAATTATGATATGTTATATTTGAACTTTCAATCTATTCGGAATATCCTTCATATGGAACACCATAGTTTTACTTTCTATAGTTTTAAGGTAAGAATTAGTAAGCTAGCTTTAAATTAAGTATTTTGAGATTATACATTTAAAAACACTTTCATAGAAAATAAAGATGTTATATAGGATCAAACTATATTGCGTAATAAAAGATTCCCAAATACAAATCTATAAGTAACTAAGAAAGTCCACTAATTCATATCCGTTACTCTAAAATTAGTTTATGACAACAATTGAAATAAAATAGGAACATAGTATCTTGAAAGTCAAGTTTTATTTCTGACACTTCTTCATATTTGTGAACTCAAAATAAAATTGATATTACTAATAATCAAAACTTTAAAAAAATGAAAGGGTGGAGAAAATCAAAACCAATTATCTTAGAAATAGCGAGTTTAAAGATAGAGTAACAATATTGAACTAAAGATTTTGCACAATAAACATTATTGAATATTTAAAAATACAAATTAAGAAAAAGTTTACCAATTCGATTTTAGATCTTTATACTACAAAAATAAAGCGCGGGTGAAGATATCTTAAAAGTACAAAAACATTATATATATAGAGAGAGAGAGAGCACACATAATAGAAGTGTGAGGGGATCGATTTTTCTTACCAACTTATAGCACACATGCAGTAGTACAATGAATGAAACCTAATTGGTAATAATCTAATTCATTTTATACATGCAATAGCAACATAATTAATGTTGTATTTAAAGAGAGTAAACGAGGGAGGTGGAGCATTATTTTGGGAGTTACAAAATCAATATATTAAGGAGAAAATAAAGAGGTGTGCAATAAATTGATGAGTAAGAGTCAAATATAACATATCGGATAAATTAGATAAATTAAAATTAGTTGAAATGTTATAGAACTAGAGAAATTTGATAAGAGGTGTTAAAAAATTAAAAAATCTTATTTTTTAAAAAAAATAAAAAAATTATTTAGGGACATAATATTTTCTTAAAGAATATTAATCAAAATGTAATTAATAATAATAATTTGAAATTACAACAATTTGAATTAGAGATAACAAAATCATTTCAAATTATTTTTTTCCCTTTTTGATACCCAAAGAGTCACTTTAATAATAAACCCACTTAGGATTAATAAAAAAATTCAAATGGAAACTTATATTAAAACGATAGTTGTTAGCTGAGAAAAAAATGCAAAAAATGAAATGGAAGGTAACGGATTCGAAAAGAAAATAATGAGTAAGAACTAAGGTGCAATTAATGTCAAATCCACTTTTCAAAAAAAATCACAAAAAAAGAAATTAAATTAACAAATTGCAATAATGAGGAAGAATTAAGGAGAAATTAATGTCAAATCCACTTTTCAAAAATAAAAAATAAAAAAATAAAGAAAACTAAATGAAATAATAAATATTGACACCTGTCGTTATCCAGTTTAAAGATAGCGTTTTACTTTTATATTATTAGATATTTTTTAAAATAGTTATGTTATTTATACGTATGAAATTAATATTTGGTATATTATTTTAAATAGTAAATATTTTTGAAAATAGATTTTTTATTTATAGGTATGAAATTGGATAGAGAGTGATATTATAATTTTGTAATTTTTGTATAGTTGATCGAGGGAATAAAAAATAAGTGGTTGTTATTGTTATTCAACATATTACCTTGATTTACTCAATAATTCATCAAGTCATTTTTTTTTTTAAAAAAGGAAAATGGAATTAAGTTAAGGTAAGTAATAGATGCAACAATGATGAGAAATTAAGCAGATATAAATTAATCATTATAAGTATAATATTTTAAATAGTAAATATTTTTGAAAATGGTTATGTTATTTATAGGTATGAAATTACTATTAGGTATATTATTTCAAATTGTAAATATTTTTTAAAATAGAGATGTTATTTATAGGTGTGGAATTGGATAGAAAGTGATATTATAATTTTGTCATTTTTGTATAGTTGATCGTGAGAATAAAAAATAAGAGGCTATTATTATTATATTTTTGAAAATGGTTATGTTATTTATAGGTATGAAATTAATATTCGGTATATTAGGTATATTGTTTTAAATTGTAAATATTTTTTAAAATAGATATGCTATTTATAGGTATGAAATTGGATAGAGAATGATATTATAATTTTGTCATTTTTGTATAGTTGATCGTGGGAATAGAAAATATATTGTTGTTGTTGTTGTTGTTGTTGTTGTTGTTGTTGTTGTTATTATTATTATTTTACTCAATAATTAATCATTTTTGAAAAAAATGGAAAGTGGAATTAAGTTAAGGTAAATAATGGATGCAATAATGAAGAGCAATTAAGTAGCAACTAATTAGTCATTATAATATCTAAAAAAATGGAAATTAATAATTAGTCATTATAATATTTAGAAAAAGAAAAAGAAAAAATAAAGTAATTAATATTTACACGTGTCAAGCTCTCGTTAAAAGGGTGCATTTTACTTATACATATATATATATACATACTAAGGTATACATGTGCCTAGGGGTGTGCACGGTCCGGTTAACCGGATCGAATAGCATAAGACCGGACCAGATATTTCGGTCTTAAAATTTAGAAGACCGGACCGGACCGGACCGAAACGCTTGTGAAGACCGGACCAGAATGGACCAAACCAGTTAGAGCGGAAGAAGAGCTCTTAAATATATTATTCTCACATAAAAATTAATTGATCAAACATAAGATTAAAAACCCATAAATAATGTTTCACAAAGAAGAAACAAATTTGAAATAATAAAATTAATTACTTGTGTCTCTTACAGTTTAGATTCAAAAGGTGCTAAATGCATTTAGCACCCCCTGAACAGCAACCAAAGAGGTGCTAAACACAACCATATATATTTAGCACCTCCTGAACATTAACCAAAGGGTGCTAAATGTATTTAGCACTACAATCAAAAGGTATAAAATGTATTTAGCACTTTCTGGACAGCAACCAGAAGGTGCTAAATGTATTTAGCACCACAACCAGAAGGTGCTAAATGCATTTAGCACTCCTAACAGCAACCAGAAGGTGCTAAATGCATTTAGCACCACAATCAGAAGGTGCTAAATGCATTTAGCACCACCTGGACAACAATCAGAAGGTGTTAAATGCATTCAGCTGTACCTTCTGAACAACAACCAAAAGGTAGCACCACATGGACAACAAATCAAAAGGTGCTAAAATGATTTTTAGCACCATTACTATATGAAAATAATAGTAAGTGCCACAATTTACTATTTGGAAAATTAATAGTAGTGCCCCAATTTACTATATGAAATTAATAGTAAGTGCCACAATTACTCATTCTATATAAATAAAAAATTACCCATTTTTATTTAGAACATCATATTTTAAGTACTGGTTTTAAAAAAATTAATTATTCTATAAAGTATTGCATGCAATAATTACTCATAAGCTAGCTTGCTCTATCTATAATAACTGCCACAATTTACATTTTAATAAGAAAGCCATTAAAAAAAAAGAGACTCTTCTTTTTTGCTTATATACCAACGGTAAAAGATTATTAATTAAAAAAAAGTCCAACACCATACCACAAGTTGTCGATGCTATTGATTATTAATTAAGAAAGTAAAGGAACTTTTTAGTGCAACACCTATCTTAATCAAAGGAGGTAATTACTATTTAGTTAGCTTATTAATTGTTATAAATTCAATGGGTTTTGCCTTTAAAGATTTTCATCCACTTCTTTTTCATGGATTGGAAGTACTATTAAAAAGCAACCCCATATATATACATATATATATATATATATATTGCTGCGAATCATGTGATGATAGTGAAAGAAATGATTAATCCAGTAAACTGTAAGCATCTAATTTACTTGGAACTTTTGTGGTGCAGTGGTGCTACGATAAACCGTAAGCATCCCCTATTTGTGTTCAGAAAGCAATCCGAGATAAAAGATGCAATAGATGAAAAATAACTTCTTTTTTTTAAAAAAAAAACCACAATGATCGAGATTCAAAAATGACCTATCTATATTAAGAACCACAACTGTAGAAATCATCCATCAAACAACTCAAAAAATGACCCATCTATACTAACTCCAAATCAGCCATCAAACAACTCAAAAACAGCTCCAATAATACTAATGTGTTAACTGAGATCTACAACTCAAAAACATCACAGGCAAACTCAAAAATAGCAATCGAACAACTCCATCTGTTAAATGTATTAACTAAGATCTACAACTAGTAGTAGAGTCAACAAAAAAAATCCAAATCGAAAAATTACAAGAAAAGAGAGAGAGAGAAGAGAGGGAAAATACCCGTGATTGGGGAAGCGAGAGAAGGATCGATAGGATAAGCGGGAGGAGCCAGAGCTGGATCGGTGGAAGAAGAGAGATCAGGATTGGCGAGTGAAGCCATGGCTACGAAGAGAGATAGAGGTGTTTCAGTAAGGGTTTGAGGAAACGAGTGAGGGGGGAAAGAAGGAGAGGAGAGCGGCATGAGTTTTGTGAGTTGCGTGACTGTGTGGGTCTTAGTTTTAGGGTTTAATTTTAGTATTAATATTATATATTAATAATATATATTTAAATATATATATATATTAAAACCGATCCGGTCCGGCTGAATTATTAAAATGCTAGACCGAAGATCGGACCAAACTATTTCGGTCCTTTAAAATTTGGACTGGACCGGACCGAATTCAAATGGTTCGGTCCAAATCGGTCCATTTTGCTGTCCATTTTATTTGGTTTGACGGTCCGGTTCGGTTTTTGAATACCCCTAGTTAATTCACCTTTAATTTTTGGATTTTTTGTACAAACTTTCACAATATTACCTTTTTAAAAATTGAGAAGTATATTGACCAATTAAAATTAATTTATAATTTTATTTTTGAGTTTTAATTTAGATTCCTAATCAAAATTTACTTTCATATTAATTTATTTCCTATTTTCCTATTTTCCTTTTAGGCTTTTTATATTTTTTTTTATTAAAAACATTATATTAACTTATCAGAAATTTGATCGATGAAAATAAACTCTAAAATCATATCAGTTTAAGCGTACAACAATGAAAGATTTTTTACTAATGAGAGTCGAACAATATTTTGCAACACAAAGAAGATTCCACAATGGAATGGATTAACATGGCATTAGAAGCTGAGAAAAAAATTATGAATTAGTGTTGAGCACTATTTATCTTTATCACAATCATCTAATTGAGTAAAGACTGAATGTTCAATGGCGTTAAAACTTTAACATAACCTTATTTAATATCTAAGGTTGGATCCGAGACTAATATATTGTCTTTGTAAGATCTATATAATACGAAAATTGACTGGTAGAAAAACTTAATTTTAGTTACAACATTACAAACCTCGGTAGAACCTAATTTAATATCTAATGTCATATCCAAAACTAATATGTTGTCTTGGTAAGATCTGTATAATAAGAAAATTGAATGGTAAAAAAACTTAATTCCATTTACAACATTACAAACTTCAGCAGCGTTAAAAGATGAAATCTCGTCGAAAAATGTTCGTGCCAGAAATTGTTAGGCCAAAATGGAGAGCTTGAAGATAAAGTGGCGGAGGAGCTTGTTTGTTTTTCACCTTTACTAACTCTAGTTTTACTTTAACTTTTTAGAGTGTAATATTTTATTTACTTAATTAAAGTGGATATACTTATTAATTTAATGGATATTTTAATATTACATTATCAATAAAATAATATTTATAAAAAATAAATCAATAATTTTTTTAAGTCTATATCCACGGTTGCGGATTAATTTAGTAGACAATACAGATTAACTTAATAACGTGGATTAATCGCAAAAAATCGCGGATAGAAATAAAATCACCCATAGTAAAATGGATTACCATAATTATATTGCACATGTGGCACGCTATTAATACGTCGTTATAATTAGCCCCGCCTAATCTTCCTCTCTCAACTATTTCTTTTTCCATCTCGTCAGTTGAATACCTTATATAATCCTTCCTATGCAAGGTTTTAAGCCCCAGGTTGATATTTTTTTAAAAAAAAATTAAAGCATGAATGGACAAAATCGTAAGATTAAACTTGACATGGGTTCAATGCCATCGAAATAGCTTTTAACTTTGAATAATAGTACATTCTAAATTCATCTCCTACAATTTCATTCTAATTACTCTCTCTCTCCCCCCTCCAATCAAACGGTCTCTAATCACTTTCTTTCTTTCTCAAATTATACAAAAAAATGTTTTACATTCTAAATTTTAATAAAGATAATATCTAAATTAAGTTATGAATTATAAACTTCATTGTGTATATTTATGAATAAATTTATGATAATTCATTATTTTGTAACATAAAATTTTGTGAGGCTTAATGAGATTAATTATAGGATTTACGATGGTTAAATGTTCATTAGAATTATTTTGACAATATAAAGAGTCTCATTAAGAGGAAAATTATTGAATAATTGTCTTACTCTCAATTTTTTTTATATATTTTCTTTGTAAATATCATGAATTTTATGCCTATTTTACAAGTTTTTTGGATAATGAGATCGGATTGGTCACCATTGTTGTCTTCTAGATGTGCATATAAAGGAGATGAAAAGCTCAAATTTACAATTTTTTTCTTTTTTTTTTCCTTGTAATTTTCAATGCAGGCTAGGGAGATGTTTTGATCCAAATTAGGTTTTTCAATTCCAAGTTTTGAACATTCTGACATGTATGAGGTACCATTCACTTAAAAATGTCTACATATGAATTTGTAATGTTTGATGATTGCACTAAAGTTTACATAATTTTTAGCTGTGAATATTCTTACATTTTACCTCAGGAGAATTCTTTTTTACCACTTTATTATTATTGGCCTGAACAAGATATTAATATTCAAAGAAAAATGAGTGAAAGTACAATGTAATTTTTTTGTTCCATTTGAATGGAAACCAAATATATGAATGCATGAGTATTGATTAAATTCTTCCCTTTAATTTTTTTTTCAAAACAATATAGCAATGAAAGCAAAGTTATACTTACTATTTGCATCAAGCTATCATAAATATATTCCATTTCAAAATAGGTTCTTATATCTTGAAAATAAATATATAAAATTGTAAATATTTTACTTTCTAGAATATAAATTGTATTTGTCTATGATCTAAATTATGATATATATTTTTTTCTCCTCATACAAGTGGTAAATAAGGATCGAATGATTTAAGGGGAAGGAGATATGGGTTGGGAAACCCAAACAATGTACTTTTGAAATATAAAATTAAAAGATATTTTTTAATGTATGAATCACATTTCTTTGTTGAAACATGATTAGTGTATTAAAATAAATACGACCTTGAATTTATTTTCATCTAATTATTTACTATAGTTGTAAATATATATATATATATATAAATCTCACGCGTGTCGCATAGACTACGTACTAATACTCATTTAAACATAGAGGCCACAACTCACATCTCCACCTTTTTTTTTTGAGCAATTGCAACAAGAGGGATTCAAACATGGAATTTCCTGCTAAATATATTGTCTCTCACAAGGACCTAGTGAAGCATTAGGCCAGTCCTAGAGGGTCTCACATCTCCAATTCAACATAAGCTTGTGGCTTGTGGGTGTAGCCATTTTGAAGAGGCCGTCTTTAACTTTCTTGTTTAATAATTTTGTTTTTTAAAGAAAGTTCGTTGAAAAGTATCTGCGTAGATATGTCAAATTTGGCTAGTACGTAGTTATTGTCATGGGTTCAATTTTGAGGTTGATTAGAAGTTTCTCGGGTCAAATTTTCGACAGTTGCAAAAATATTCTGTAGTCAGTAGCAAATATGATATAAGTTGAGAAATAAAATTAATCGAAATACGTAAAAGCTGGCACAAACACATTTTGATTTAAAAAAATTAATAAATAATACGACCGTGCGACACTTTTGTAACCGCCTAAATCCCCCACTATATAATTCCTTTTTTTTTCTTTGGACCAAAATATCCCCTGCTTTACAAATACATTACAACACAAACGACCTTACGCAGCTAATTACATAGTTTTCGACCAACAAAATAAAATACAAAGCAATTACACCATTGATTTAAGATTTCTAGTTTACCCTTTAATTTTGTGGCATTTGTATTTCACGTTTTATAAGGTGAACAATTTTGGTTTGATAAATCACTGCCTATAATAATGTTTTTAATGATGAATAATAACCGTATATAAGAAACAAAGATATGGATAGCAAGAAAAAACACATTGTTTTTTACGAATGGTGGTTTTCTCAACCAATAGATGATAGGTTTGGTTTACTTCTATCATTTGATGATGATGATTCCCAAAGGCGGATTCAGGATTTTATAATGGAGTTGGCTGATATTAGGATACAATTTTCAACTTGTTTTTTTTGTTTACTTCTTAAGGCCTGTGAAATTTATCATGAATTATTTTATTGACATTTACGTGAGAAATATATGTCCACTAGCTTATCCAGAATATGTGATGCATGTTCAATTTGAATATATTTGGTTTGAATAGAAAAATTAACGAAATTTAAAAGTAATGGGTTGTTGTTGACTGTGTGAGTAATTCTCTTAAAAGGAATGGTTTGATCATCAAAAAGAGTATAAATAGTTTTTCAATTAAAAAAAACACCGTTTTAGTAAAATAAGCAATTAAAATATTTAACATAGCTTCGCAACAATTGAAATTAATCATGTCTTTGTACAAAATAAAATAAAATTTAATCATGTCTTTTTAGATATATATATTTATGTACGTATAATTTGTCAATTTATATAACAAGAACAATTATTTATTAGATTTTTTTTGGAGAATTATTTCTAATCTTCAATTAAAAGGGGTGTGCGTGTGTAGAGATATCGAATGAGATGGAGTGGTGGGACCACCACCAAGATCACCATGTGAATTTTAAAGCAAATGAACAAAAAACAAATCCCCGCATTGTATTTGAGAATTAAAAGCAAGCTTCGCCCGGACAAATTCGGTTGGGCTACACTGATATAGTTACCACAATTAGCATTAATTTCAGTTTTGGGCGGTGAGCTACAACCCATCTCTGAAAACGCTAATGAGATAGCACGTGCAGAAGCGAATTAATTAATTCTAAAGCTCCGTTTAATAGCAACATGAAAAATAAAAATAAAAACAATTAAGTTGGGTGAGAAAATGGAAAATAAGTTGAGGCATATGATGAGATCATCTCCATCTCATACTCATTTTTGTGAGTATATGTCCTCCATCCTCCTTTAATATCTTGTGAAATTTTTTTCTCTACCATCACCCAAAGAAAATTTTGTCATAGAAAAAAGCAAAAAGTAAGAGTTAATCTCACCATATCCCTCAACTTATTTTCCATCTTCTCACATAAATTAGTTATTTTTCTTTTCATTTTCCATATTGCTATCAAATGGAGCCTAAGTTTTTTTTTATTATATATATATATATATATTTATGATTGAATTTTAAAAAATCAATTTTAATTGAAACAAAAAGTAAACTTTGCATTCTATGAATTTTAATTTTTGAAAATTTGTTTAATCTTTTCTAACATGCATCAATTAATAAAAGCAATTAAATGGATAAGCAAACATTATAATTAACGAGGTATCCTTGCACTGTAAGAGTAATCCTCAACAATCCACTATATGCATAAAAGTTTATAGACTCGATTAATCTTAAATCATACAAACTTAGAAAACTTAAATCGCACAAGCAATCTACAAAAGTCTCCACCTTCTATGTGTATAGTTGTCCTATCTAAATCACACGGACATATTCACAACGAATCACTCACCACAACATCGCACTGTTTTTTAACTCCTTTTGCAAATCATACGCACTTTGAGATCTGATTTATTCTTTAAAGAAAAAGCACTTGCTTTGGCATGAAATGAAGGCCCGAACGTGATTTTATGTTTTAAGGTTTTAATCTCTCTCTATAGTTTAAAAAACTCTCTCAAAGCATGTATAAAAGTCTCCTACCCTATGGGTCTTTTTATATAAAAATATAGAGAACAACTTTAATAACCATATTTTTCCACTTTATTAGGTATTTGAAATCAATCCCAACAGATTTCCTTATTGAAAAACTATGGCGCGTGAAAAACAAATATATATAAGATGAATAATACTCATTTGTCATTGACACGTGGTAAGGTCTTATAAAAAGAGAGCATTTTACTTCTTTTATATATGATGGTAATAATTTAATTGCATTTATTACAAATGATGAGAATAAAAAAGACAAATAAATTACAAAATACGAAACACTACAATTTGACGTAATCGACTTCTTCTGTGGCAATATATTTATGTGACATAATTATTTTTGGTTAGAAACGATAATGATAATGAAGAATATTTTTTTTAAAAAAATAAAATCATGCATTATAACTGTTAAGATATAGAAAAGAGAGAAATATTATTGAATTGATTGTATAAAATTATTACAATAGAGACCCTTTATATAGGTTTATGAGAATGATAAAAAAAATTTAAAATAATCAACTTAGAAATTTAGAAATCGTTAGTCAACTCTTATAAATGACAACTATATAAATAACAATTAGCAAATATATATTATATATGTTAACATCACTCCTCAAACTCTAGATGGTAATAGACAAACTTAAGTTTGGAAAGTATGTCTTAAAATTAGATGAATGCAGGGTGAAGATTATAGCAAGGGAGGTCCAGATTTGATTGTCCGACATGGTTGTTGATCGTCTGGCACGTCATGATTAACATTTGGGGTAAGGTCCAGCACGTCATAGTTGACTCCCAGGGTGAGATCCGACACGATTGTGTTTAATATGATTAACGTTCGGAGTCATGAGATCCGGCATGGCTGAGGTCCGGCATTATGGAAGTCCAATTTTGGTTGTCCAGCATAGGTGAGGTGAGGAGTTCTAGTTCTAGTTGTTTGACACTAGAGAAGAGGTCCACTCTTATTGCATGTATGGCGTGTCTGGTACAGGTGAGGATGTTGGCTTTGGTGGTTCGGACGCATAAATTTTTACATCCTTCCCTTAAACTTAAGGTGGTATGAATAGAACAACTTGAGTTTGAAAATAGATGATAGAAAAAGAGAAAAAATTAGAATTTTTTTTTGGACATAAAGTTTTAGATTTAAAAAAAAATTAAACATGGGTATACGTTTTCGATTAGTGGTATGATGGGGTTGGAGGCGAAAGGGAGATTAGATGATTGGTGTTGGATAGTGGGATTTAGTAAAGGTTTGATGGTGATTTTAACGAATTGAATTGGACAATGGTAATGTGAGTAGAGGTTTGATAGTGGTGGTTTGGTAGAGAGCATAGGATGCTGGTAGGGTGAAGCGACAAGAAATTGAGCTAAAATAGTGATTTAGGTGAGGCAGCGAATCGACAAAGCTACTAGAAGGCGGTGAGAGAATTGTATTACTGGCTATAGTCCAGCGGGCGACAAGATACATCGTTCGCTGACAATGGCAAAAGGTCTAGAGTATTTTACAGCTCCGATACTACGTTAAAATATAAAAAAGAGAGAAATATTATTGAACTTATTGTTTAAATAAAACTATTACAATGGAGACCCTTTAAATAAGTTTATGAGAATGATAAAAATAGGAAAAATATAAAACTTAATCAACCTAGAGATTTATAAATTACTGGTCAACTCTTATAAATGATAACCGTATAAATGACAACTAACAAATATATATTATATATATTAACGTTAACCAAGTCATATTAAATATATACGATCCTCTAAAAGAGTAAAGAGTATATTTATTATTATTTTAAACATACCCTACACAAAAATTAATGCACTTTGTAAACGCATCATTAACTTAGGGGCTCATTTGATTCAAGATATTTTTTTTGGTTGCTCCCGAAATTCTAGAATAGTAAATTCACACTAGGATTCTCATATAGTTCATGTTAAGGGGTTGAATCATGATGGGTCTCAAACTTTTCATGCAAATTACTATTTTAGATACCATGAATGAACAAAAATCGAACTAAATGAGTAGTAGAGTATCAACTTGATTATTTACGTTAGTACACATACAAAATACAAAATACAAAATATCTAATATATGTTTTAATACAAATTTGTAGATGCCATGTATTTTCTACGTCTAGTCTAGGCATGGCCATAACTTAGTGCTAAATTTTCATGCTCAGTCATAATTAACCTCGATCCCCAACTGTTCGTCAAAAGCTCCAAGTACAGTCGAAACCTCGCCCAACGAATGTTCGTCAAATGTTCCAAGCACAGTTGAAACCTCGCTCGCTGAGTGTTCAACAGAAGTACTTGGGCCTATTTCAAAAAAGAAAATGTCAAAAAAATTAATGGAAAAGTTAGTTCACTCATGACCACGTACTAGAGTTAGTTCAGAATATACCATCGTACCACTTGAACTAGTATGAAAATATTTCATTCACATTAGTATAAAACCAAGACGAAACACGAACCTGCAGAGTCTGGTGTGACAACGAATGTAGGAAGAGAGAGCAGCCACCGTCTAAGTGATTGCACAAGCGAGCGAGGCCAAGAGGCCATGAAAATGCAGGAGCAGACAAAGTAAATAGAGTAGAACAGTGCCATCGGGAGGAGAATTGAACTCAACATAGTCAAAGCAAGGAGGACGGACAAGTAGAGGTCGCCTAATTGTAGGCGAATGGGGTGCACCGATAAAGAGAGAGTAAAAGGGAGTTTAATGGAGATTGCGAGGAAGAGGAGAAAGAAGGCGACTATTGGTAAGGTTGTTTTCCACATTATTGGGCACTCGAACGAGTTCCAATGGCTGCGGCTATTACCGGTATCGCCGCCTTGTGGTGAAGTTTGAAAGAAATGAAAGAAAATGCTACCAAATAGGGGAACTAGGAAACGGAGATCAACGTTGGAATGCATATTTGATTGAATTACGCAAAATAAAAATTGCATGCAAATGTGTGAGGTAAAGAAGCAAAGTTGTGGGGGTGTATATATATACAAGTAAAGAAGAAATTTTCATAAGTACGGAATGTGCCTAATTTTGTGAGGTGACATCCGTTGTCTCAAAATTTACGTGCAATGTAGCTAGACATGTGGTTTTATTATTTTTTTTTGTTTTCCTGATGGTAGGGCCCACAATTGACTTTTCATTATCTAAACTTCGTCACCTTTTCGTAACAATGCTCTCCCGACTCCCGGTGCCATTTACAGAGCGTTTTAATTACTTAATAACTTTTTCTAAAAAAAGACAAAAAACCAAAACGTAGGACACATATTTTTTTTTGTCAGAGTTGCATTATAGTACTAAAAATTGAATATAAAAAATAACGAGCAAGTTATTTGTAAATAAAATTTGCATCGTAAGAAACAGTATTAAAAATGAACCAAGATAAATTGTTTTGCGGGATAAAAAGGAATATTTAAAATGTCATTTACTTTTTGTTTTTAAACTTTTTTTCTTTTTGGAGATTGGTTTTTAAAGTTTAAAACATATTCAAAGAATTTATAGATTAATAGCATTTAATATGATATTTATTTAGAAAAATAATAATTTATTTAATAAAAATAATTTTGTCCATTGAATTAAGAATATGTCTATGATATACTCTCCTCGTTTGATTCATGTATTAAAGAGTGGAATGTAATTATTAATACCACTTTTTTTATAATACTTTATTTGGTTCGCACAAATGTGTTGTGATTACTAATATCGGGACTGACTTAATACCATTATTTGTGGTATAATTTAATACCAGGGGGTGTGGTATTGTCTATCCGCGATTAAGAAAAATGAACCATATATTTTCAAAAATGTCATTACTAAAATAAAATCCTAACCCTTCTCCTATCTTCCTTTCCCTCTCGGCTCTATCTCTCTTTGCAAAAAATTCTTCCGTTGCTTCGCCTCTAACTCCATTGCTCCAGCCGCTGCATCGGCTCTTCACCGCCGCTCTGCCGCCGCATTGCAGAGAGGATCATCGTTCCTGCTCGTCTCCATTCAGCTCTTCGTTCAGGTGGGTTATGGTTAGGATTTCGTTCAGGTTTGCTATATAGTACATTATAATCTGTTTTCTTCTCATAAGTTAAGTTGTGATTTTAACTAGTTATAAATAAAGAAAAATTAGATTCACATGTAAATCAATAAATTATAATATCGTTACATAACTAGTTTTCTCATAAGCTGTGATTTTAATAATAATAATAATAATAATAATAATGATGATGATGATGATGATGATGATGATGATGATGATGATGATGATGATGATGATGATAATAATAATAATAATAATAATAATAAAAAATGAAATCATTTTTTTTGTTCTTCCAAAATATAATTCCGTATACGAGTTACATAACCAAACATGATATTAACATCAACATGGGATATCTCAGTATTAATACTGCATGAATCAAACAGGGTTTGGTATTAAATTAATACTAGGATTAATAGTCCAGTAATATTAATACTGGTATTATTAATCCCACTGATCCTAATACTTGAATCAAATGAGACCTTAATGTTCGATATTGACGCATCGAAGATTATGAAAATGTGAAAATCATCGTTGTTACCCTAAAATTAGAGAACAAAATCATTAAGAATAAAAGATCAAATTCCTAAAACAAATAAATATATTAATAATTGAATAATTATTTTGCCAACACAAAAATCCCTATTTATGGGATGAAAATTCCACTAAAATAAGTAAAACACAAAAATAGCAAAAACGACCTAATGAAAGATCCAAATAATACTAAACATCTAGATCATTTCAGAATTAACGGACATTAGAAAGTTCCTAACTCAACTTATTACCGAAACAAATATTTCCTAAAATGGCAAAATTGCTTTGCCCTTTTCGAGGCTTAAATGACTCTGAATGGCCAAAAAATGACATAGTTCATGGCTTTAGCGATGACTTTTTTCAAATCGGACCTATGTTGTTTGGGCTCTGACACTATTACTAGTAGAAATCAAATTTTCCCTTGGTTATAGCCCAACATGTATACACATGTCCGCTATGTCAATCCCCTCCATTTAAGAAGAATTCAACCTCGACTTAATTTCAGGATAGTACAATTCCTTGATCTCAAATAAATCAGCAATGTTAAAACTCCTTGAGATACCCATGTTTTCCAGTAAGTATACTATATACATATTATCATTAACCTTTTGTAATATTTTGTAAGGACCATACTTCTTGGGCTACAATTTATTGTAGTTGCCACCTAGGAACCTCTTTATGTGCAAGAAAACCATAATTGAATTTCCCACCTTAAACACGTTTGGTCGCCGCTTTTGATTCATTGTAACCTTATACTTAGCATTGGTTTACTCTAGTTACTGTCTAACTTGATCCAATAACACCTAGGCCAGTTCTGCTAAGGCCTCAGTTGCAATACTCTTCTTTACCCTGTTGGGCAACCGAGCTAAATTCATAACTTGTTTCAGTGGTGACACATAAACTATTAAAAAGGGTTCCAGCCAATCGCATTAAAAGTTACACTATTGTAAGCAAATTCAGCTTGGGGAAGAGATGAATCCCACTGTTTTGGCATGGCCCCGTAAATGCTACGAATCAAATTGCCCAGGGTGTTGTTGGCAACTTCGGTTTGACCATCAATGTGGGGATGCACTATGGTACTGCGATTTAACGACGTGTTTAACATCTTCCATAAAGTCACCCAAAAATGACTAAGAAACTTAGTGTCTTTATTGGAAGGAACTCTATAGAGACGAACCACCTCTTGAAAGAACAAACGAGCTATACCATAGGCATCATAAGTCTTCCAACAAGGTACAAAATTAGCCATCTTTGAGAACATATTTATAACCACAAATACCAAATCTACTCCCTGTTAAGTATGAGGAAGGCCCAAAAGTTCATGGATAAGTCTTCCCAAATGCCATTAAGAATCGATAAAGGTGTATAAAGAGCAATATTTTGAGACTAACCTTTAGACACTTGACAAATATAATACTGCTCCACGAAGTTGCTGTCATCTAGCTTTAAGTGTGGCAAAAAATAACGTTCCCCCATGCTGGATATTGTTTTGTCTTTTCCTTGATGTCCACTCAAACCACCACCATGAAAGTCACGAATCAACTTTTCCCTCAGCGACGATTTAGGGATGCAAAGATAGTTTTCGCGAACTAAGTACCCATCGCTGACGAGGTAATCACTTACAGGATAATTATTGATGTATATAGCCCTAATTTATTTGAAATTGTCGTCTCCTTCATGCCACTCCTTCAAGTACTTAAAACCCACAATCTCTTAGGATATGATCACTAGCAAACTAGCACGACGACTTAACTTATTTGCAACTCTTTTAAGACTACTGTATCTATGACTGATGGTGAACTAAAATTTTTGGAGGAACGTGGACCACCGAACATACATATTATTTAACTTCTTCTGACTGTTGATAAATTTTTGTGCCTGGTGGTCAAAATACAATATGAAGACCCGCTACATAAAGTAATTATCCCAATATTTTAAAGCCCTTACCACCGCATAGAACTCTTGATTGTAGATGCTCCATTTCTATCGTGTTTCACTCAATTTTTTGCTGAAAAAAGCCACATGCCGTATTTCTTAGGATAAGACAACTCCAATTCCTACCCCGCTTGCATCATATTCCACCTCAAAACTTTCTCAAAGCTTGGTAATGTAAAAACTAGTGCGATACACAATCTTTCTTTAATTAAAGCGAGGCATTTAGTAATTGGGCCATGATGGTACTGAAGTTTTGAATAAAATGACTATAAAATGTAGCCAGCCCATGGAAACTTTTAACTTCAGTGACTAATTTCAGGGCCGACCACTCTCGAATTGCCTTAACCTTTTCTTCATCGACATAAATGCCTTTTGAACTGACAATGTACCCCAAGAATAAAAGGCTGTTGGTCATGAAACTAAACTTTTTGAGATTAACATATAACTGATTCTCCTGTTAAACAGTTAGTACCCTTTGCAATAGCTCTATATGTTCATCTTCTGATTTGCTATAAATAATGATGTCTGTTGACTTGAAGAGTCATTAATCTTGTTTTGATAATAACAATAAACTTAATCTTGTGTAATTTAACCTAGTTGATGTTTTAAGTTATAGCCACACAATATTGATCACGCGTGGATTTAACTGAAAAGGCGGAATCAAGATCATTCTTCTAAAAAGTATTACATCAAAGTTTTACATCTCACACATCTCTTGTCAACACATCCTCAATGAGATTTCTAAAGTACAATAAGCCAAGGAAGAAGAAGAATCAAACAAAGCCCTCAAAGACTCGTTATTGCATATGTGAGTGAGCGCTTTAGTTTCCTTGTAAAGATTCTCATTTGATCATAATAGCTCATACAATATTTCAATATTATAAGATTGATCAAATCAAAAAGTTGAATCAAGTTTCCTTGAGAAAATCTTATTTTTGGAAAAATCGTTTTGGAATAAATTTTTTTTTAATATATTAAACAAACTCATTTCTGAGCTCTTTTCATTATAGAAGTCTTAGATACTCATATTTAAGTATCCCATTGCTTTAAAATTGATTTTTAAGCTAATTTGCAAAAGTATGAAAAATGGGATTTTTGGTCAAACTGGCAGCAGACCAGAGGAGACCATCAGTCGACTGATGAGCTTTGCTCAGTTGACTGATGGCCCAGAAACTAGCCGTTGGAGTTCTGATTTTTTATCATTTTTGGTACCAAACTTTTACCAACTCCCTCCAAACGGCCATATGTTGTCTTAAACTATATATACACCATCTAAGACTTATTTAAAGACACTTGAATCATTCTTACACTATTCTATTCATCTACACTCAATATTCAAAGATTCAAGAACATTTTTCTTTGATCAATCATCTTTATTTTGAGCTATACTTTATTGATCAAATTAGATATCTCTTAGTGTGAGCTTAAGTTGTAATCTCCATACACTATAGAGCTATTGTACATTGGTGTTAGTCACCAAATCATTTCTTTCAAACATTAAGAGAGGTTTATCTCTTAAGATAGCAAGAGAGTATTCTTGTGTGAGTATTGAGAGAATTTCAATACTTGTAAGAGTGTGTGAGAAAGATACACTTGTAGAGGTTTGATATTCACCCAGAAGGAGATCGGTTATAGTGGAATTTCTCGGGGTACTAACTGAGCGTGGAGTAGGGGCTAACAAGCCGAACCGTGTGGACAAAAAGTCTTTGACTTTGATCGGTTTAATCTTTCTATCTCTTGATCTTTTATATTGTGTTATTTGCATCTTGTGATTGGATTTATCTTTGTTTATTGTTTGGTTGATTGATATAGACATCAAAAATTTTTAAATCGATTTTAAAAATCCTATTAAGTTTTAAAAACCCTATTCACCCCCCTCTAGGGTATTTTCTGACCTTCAATTGGTATCAGAGGTTGTACTCTTGTTTTGATTTTACAATCTTAGAGTTTACGATCATGTCTATCTATCAAGGAACCGGACTTAACGAAGGTTCTTCAACCACTAGGCCACCTCTATTTGATGGGAAAAACTATAGCTATTGGAAAAATTGCATGTGTACTTTTCTTCAAGCTATTGATTTTGAACAATGGAGGGTCACACTCATTGGACCCTATGAGATTACCAAAATCGATGAAAGGGGTAATGTCACTCCTAAATCTATTTTCGATTATGATGAGAATGACATTAAGAAAATCCAATTTAATGCTAAAGCCTTAAACTCTCTACATTGTGCATTAACTATGGATGAATACAACAAAATTTCTAGTTGTAAAACCGCAAAAGAAATATGGGACAAATTAGAGGTTGCTCATGAAGGAACCTCACAAGTCAAGGATGATAATATTGATATGCTTGTTCATGATTATGAGCTTTTTAAAATGGATCCTAATGAATCACTTACTTCTATGTATAGTAGGTTCTCCATTATTACTAATACTCTAGATCTCCTTGGAAAGGTTTATTCCAATGAAGACAAGATTCGAAAGATTCTTAGGACTCTTTCCAAGAAGTGGAGACTCAAAGTAACGGCTATTCAAGAAGCCAAGAATCTCAAAACGTTAAGCATGGACGAACTATTGGGCTCACTTAAAACCCACGAGAAGGAATTGGAAAGAGAAGAAGAAGTTGACTCAAAAGCCAAGAAGACTCTTGCTCTCAAGGCAAGTCAACGAGAGGATGATGAAGAGTCAATGGGCGGTGACGATGACATGGCTCTCCTCTCTAGAAACTTCATGAAATTTCTAGCCAAGAAGAAGAAGTTTCAAGGAAAAGGAAACAACCTTGGTTCTTCATCAAAGAGGAACAATGATCGATCAATTCAACCAAGAGTTGAAAACGAAGAAGTCAAGAAATGTTTCCATTGCCATGAACCGGGACACTTCAAAACCAATTGCCCAGTTAGAAGAAAGGAGAGAAGAGATAAAAGAGATAAAGCCTTTAAACAAGTAAGGCATGCCTTCAAGGGGACTTGGAGCGATTTCGAAGAAGGTGAATCCAATGCCGACTCTAGCGACGAGGAGACGGCAAATCTTTGCCTTATGGCAAGAGATGATGAGGTAGAATTTATTTATGATTCATTTAGTGATGATAATGTTTCTATAAATAATGATGCCCGTGATGAAAATGACTATGATGAGTTATATGAAATGTTTGAGGAATTGCATAGCAAATTTGAAAATCTTTCTAAGAAGTTTGCAAGTCTCAAAAAGGAGAATTTGATAATTTCTAACAAGTGTGAAACTTTTGAAAAAGAAAACATGCTTTTGAAAAATGAAATCAATACTTTGAAGAAAGAAAGGAAAAGGAAATTCCAAACACACTTGTAGTAGAAAATGTCAAATTAAAAGATCAAGTGGATGATCTAACCAATAGCTTAGCCAAATTCACCAATGGTAGGGATAATTTGGATAAACTATTAGGAATGCAAAGGTGTGTATTTGACAAAGCCGGATTGAGTTACAACCAAATTGACAACCAAAAGGATTACAAAAACTTTTTTAAAACATATAGACCTCATGATCCCACTCATCTTTGCTCATATTATGGTAGAAATACTCATTATGTGGATCATTATTTCTTTCGAAATGAAGGTTTCCCTAAGAGGAAGCTTGCTTGGGTTCCAAAAGGAACCATTATGTTTGCTAACCCAAAGGGACCCAACACATTTTGGGTACTAAAGGAGAAGTTACTCAAAGTCATGGTGTAGGTGTGCTTGAAAGCCAAAGGTAGCAAAACCAAGTGGTTCTTGGATAGTGGTTGCTCAAAGCACATGACGGGAGACAAGAACAACTTCTTAAGTCTAATTCCCAAGCGATGAGGGAATATGACTTTCGGGGACAACGCCAAGGGCAAAATCATTGGTATAGGTAAGGTTGGTAAGCATTCTACTTGCATTGATAACGTTCTATTAGTTGATGGTTTGAAGCATAATTTACTTAGCATTAGTCAATTATGTGATAAGGGCTATGAAGTTATTTTTAAATCCGATCGTTGCATTGTTATGAATGTTAGTGATGATTCCATTCTACTTGTTGCATATAGAACTAACAATGTGTATACTCTTGAGCTTGATGATTTATTTCAACAAGATGTTAAATGCTTGTCCGCTATAAATGATGTATCTTGGTTGTGGCATAGGAGATTAGGACATGCTAATATGGATTTAATTCATGCTTTGTCTAAGAAAGAGCTTGTTAAAGGATTGCCTAAAACCAAATTTGTTAAAGATAAAATTTGTGATGCATGTCAACTTGGTAACCAACATAAATCTTCTTTCAAGTCTAAAAGGGATATTACTACATCTAGACCACTTGATATGTTGCATCTTGATTTATTTGGTCCTATTTTGGTTGCTAGTCTAGGTGGCAAATTGTACACTATTGTTATTGTTGATGATTACACTAGACTCACTTGGGTGTTCTTTCTTACCCACAAAAGTGAAACTCCACATGTCTTTGCTAAATTTTGTAGAAAAGTTCAAAATGAAAAAGGCGTCTCTATTGTGCATGTTCGTAGTGATAGAGGTAGAGAATTTAACAATGTTGATATTGAGAACTTTTGTGATGGACATGGTATTAATCATAATTTTTCGGCACCTAGAACTCCTCAACAAAATGGTATTGTTGAAAGGAAAAATAGATTTCTTCAAGAGATGTCTAGGACTATGCTTAATGAACATTCTTTACCGGAGTATTTGTGGGCGGAAGCCGTTAACACCGCATGTTATGTGATTAATCGTACTATTATACGTAAAAAGTTAGATAAGACACCTTATGAGTTATGGAATGACAAGAAACCAAATATTGCATATTTTAAGGTTTTTGGTTGAAAATGTTTTATTTTGAATGATCGTGTTCACTTGGGTAAATTTGATGCTAAATCCGATGAAGGAATTTTTCTTGGGTATGCCACTAATAGTAAAGTATATAGAGTTTATAACAAGAAAAGTTTAGTAATCCAAGAGTCTATGCATGTTGTGTTTGATGAGTCAAATCCTTTCTCACCCAAAGTACATTCCGATGATGATGTTGAAATTATTCAAAAGATTTCGGATATTCAAATTAATGATACATCTAAGGAAGAACCATCGAGTGCTCAAGCTCCCCCTAAGGAGTTAGAAAACAAAACCGAGCAAGACTCGAATGATTTGCCTAGGAGTTGGAAATTTGTATCCAATCACCCTATTGATCAAATTCTTGGAGAGCCATGTAGTAAAGTTATGACTAGATCTTCCTTAAGAAATATAGACAATAATGTGGCATTTGTTTTTCAATATGAGCCTAAAAATATTATTGAAGCCGAACAAGATGAATCTTGGATGATGGCTATGCAAGAAGAGCTCAATCAATTTGAGAGAAACAAAGTGTGGACACTTGTTCCCAAACCTAGTTATCATACTATTATAGGTACTAAATGGGTATTTCATAACAACAAGGATGAAAGTGGTGTAATTGTTAGAAATAAAGCTAGACTTGTTGCCCAAGGATACAATCAAGAGGATGGCATTGATTATGAAGAAACATATGCACCCGTAACACGTCTAGAAGCTATTCGCATGCTACTTGCTTATTCATGTTTTAAGAATTTTAAATTATATCAAATGGATGTGAAAAGTGCTTTCTTGAATGGTTTTATTGAAGAGGAAGTTTATGTGAAACAACCTCCCGGTTTTAAAAATCATGTTTATCCGGATTATGTGTTTAAACTATCGAAAGCATTATATGGTTTAAAACAAGCACCTAGAGCATGGTATGATAGACTTAGCTCATTTTTTATTAACAATGGATTTGTTAGAGGCAAAATTGATACTACCTTATTTATTAAAAATCATGAAAATGACATGCTACTTGTACAAATCTACGTTGATAATATTATATTTGGTTCTACTAACGAAAATCTTTGTAAGAATTTTTCCACATGTATGCAAAAGGAATTCGAAATGAGCATGATGGGAGAAATGAATTACTTCCTCGGATTACAAGTGAAACAATGCAAAGAAGGCATCTTCATCAATCAAGAGAAGTACGTGAAGGAGCTCTTGAAGAAATTCGACATGGAAGGTGCAAAATCAATGAGCACTCCTATGAGTTCTAACTTGAAGCTCGACAAAGACGAAATCGGTAAGAGCATAGACATCAAGAAATATCGAGGTATGATCGGTAGTCTATTATATTTAACGGCCTCTAGGCCGGATATTATGTTTAGTGTATGTCTTTGTGCACGATTCCAAGCGGATCCTAAAGAGTCACATTTACTTGCCGTAAAACGAATTTTCCGTTATCTTTCCGCTACTAGCTCCTTGGGTTTGTGGTACCCAAGAAAGAATTCATTTGACTTGATTAGTTATTCCGACGCGGATTTTGCCGGTTGCAAAATCGATAGAAAAAGCACTAGTGGCACTTGTCATTTCTTAGGACACGCACTAGTATCTTGGTCAAGCAAGAAACAAAACTCGGTGGCCCTTTCAATGGCCGAAGCCGAATACGTGGCGGCCGGAAGTTGTTGTGCTCAAACTTTATACATTAAACAACAACTAGAAGACTTCGGGTTAAGTCTTAACCACATTCCCATTAAATGTGACAACACAAGTGCTATTAGCTTGACCAAGAACCCCATACAACACTCACGTACTAAGCACATTGAGATAAGATATCATTTTATTCGTGATCATGTGCAAAAATGTGATGTTGATATTGAATTCGTTGGCACCGAATCGCAACTTGCGGATATTTTCACTAAACCACTTCCCGATGATCGCTTTAGCACTATTCGACGTGAAATTGGTATGACTAGAGCATTTGATATCTAGTTGACCAAAATTTTCATGTATATTGATCCTTAATGCTTGTCTCTAAAGTATACAAAATTGTGCAAATCTTTTGGCTTAATATGAATTAAGCATTTTTATATACTTAGTACTTCCATTATATGTTATTTGATGTATTAATATCATTTTTGTAGCTCAAATGTTATAAAGTTACTATTTCTAGGTGTTTAGGGCTTACAATGCTCAAAACAAGAACAATCTGGCAAATTACATCATCAGTCGACTAAGGATAAGTACTCAGTCGACTGAGTGTTGGTCAGTCGACTGAAGGGAACTCATCAGTCGACTGAGCAGTGGCTGCGAGCTGGTGATATATACCCTGTTTTCCCTTGTTTTCTCTTCACTTCTCCCCTCTCCACTTCAAGAAAACCCCCACACAAACCTTCCCAAATCTTCACAAACAATCCTAAATCTCTAGATTCTTCACCAAAACACATTCTAATTCATAAATCTTCATCATTTTACATCAAATCACCTACAAATCACACCCATCTCACTTCAAATCCATCAAACCCATCTCAATCTCTCACAAACCCTAACCCTAGCGCCACCATTATCAATTTTCATCTCAAAACTCTATTTTACACCAAAATTCTTGCCTAAACTCATCCTATTTCATCTTTCTAACCAATTTCTTGTATTTTCCCATCACTCACACAAATTTTCACCAAAAATTCTTCAAATTCCCTAAGAACCCTAATTTTTTTAAAATCTACTTCTTTCACCAATCTTCATCGAAATGTCTCAACCACCTCGGTCACATCGCCCACGAAAGAGCGTACCATAAGTGGGTTCATCATCGGCACAACCACCTCCAGCACCTCTATCGCCTTTGTTCATTTCAAACCAAGCCGAAGAAAATTTCAACAACGACTATTCGACACGGGCTATCGTCGAAGGTAAACAATTCAACTTTCAATTATTCGCTTCAAATGGTTTGAATGTTGTTGGCTTGTTTCAAAATCAAGGGATTATAAACTTTTTGAATATTCGTGAAAATGTGTACCCTCGGCTCATACGGCTATTCTATGCTAACCTACATCATCCGGTTTATGACAATGGACGTCCCAACAAGGCCCATCTTGTTACACTTTTGAATGGGCAATGAATCAGTTTTAACAAAGCTGAATTAGCCGAAATATTCGGATTCCCCATTGATAATGTAACGGAAGTTCCATCCAATTTTGGGGATCTTTTAGGCTTTAATAGGGAAGCGGCCAAAGGAATTTTACTTAAACGTAGATTTCGTAATATGCAAGGATAAATCAAAGCCGCAATGCTCAAACTCGACGCTCGTCTCATACATTCAATCCTAGGGTATTCGATTATTCCAAGGCGTGGTAGCCGTGCTTCACTCAATGCCTTGGAACTATTTTTGGTATGGGCAATTGTCATGGGACATAGGTTGGACTATGCTAGTCTAATGTTCCATCATCTCCTTGAGATCACCAATCGAAAAAGGCCAGGGTTAGTCTATGGAATGGCCCTCACTCAACTGTTCAAATTCTACAATATCCGACTCGAGGACGAGGTCGATGTTATCATTCCCACTAGTGAGGAGACATATAGCGCCAAAGTGATTCGGTTGATGAAATACAACTTGGTTTATGGACAATGGACTCCTAATGATCCTAGAGATAGAGATGAAAGTGGTGATGAAAGTGATGGCTCATCCGAAGAAGTCGATGATGAAGAAGAAGAAGAAGAAGTAGGAGGAGAAAGTTCTGCACTCCCTGAAACCACTACCTCTCAAGGCCGTAGCCAATCCTCCAATGCCGCATTACTTCAAGCTATTCAAGGGTTATCGAGTCAAGTTCAAGCTCTCTCAACTAACATGACGAACCGTTTTAATCGCATTGAAGATCGTCAAAGAGCTCATGAGGAAGCTTTTCTTCGCTACCATCCGGAGCATGTTTTTCCGGTTTGGAACCCATATCATGTTGACCAAGGTTGGGGAGAATGGCCCCAAGACCCACAAGATCCGTAAGTATAGAAGTTTGGGTACTCTCCTTTTTGTTGATAACAAAGGGGGAGAAATAAGTGTGTTTAGAGTGCTTAGTGTGTTTAGAGTGCTTGGTACACACTCTTTAAGTAGTTTTATTAAAACTCCTTTAAGTCTTAAGTTGTTTTATGTTTGGACTTCTAAGTTTTTTTTCATTCCTTGTTTGGTTTTAACTTACGCCTAACTCTAAGTATTTGGTTTAAACCTAATTTGAAGTTTCTTTATTATGATCTGTACATTTACTTATGCATGCTTGCTTTATTCCATATTCTCTTTAATGCATAGTTTGAGGGGGAGTTTTCCCGTTGAGAAAACTCAACTAATGATCTTAATCGCAAACACACATTAATTTATTGTTATCATCAAAAAGGGGGAGATTGTTGACTTGAAGAGTCATTAATCTTGTTTTGATAATAACAATAAACTTAATCTTGTGTAATTTAACCTAGTTGATGTTTTAAGTTATAGCCACACAATATTGATCACGCGTGGATTTAACTGAAAAGCCGGAATCAAGATCATTCTTCTACAAAGTATTACATCAAAGTTTTACATCTCACACATCTCTTGTCAACACATCCTCAATGAGATTTCTAAAGTACAATAAGCCAAGGAAGAAGAAGAATCAAACAAAGCCCTCAAAGACTCGTTATTGCATATGTGAGTGAGTGCTTTAGTTTCCTTGTAAAGATTCTCATTTGATCATAATAGCTCATACAATATTTCAATATTATAAGATTGATCAAATCAAAAGGTTGAATCAAGTTTCCTTGAGAAAATCTTATTTTTGGAAAAATCGTTTTGGAACAAATATTTTTTTTATATATTAAACAAACTCATTTCTGAGATCTTTTCATTATAGAAGTCTTAGATACTCATATTTAAGTATCCCCTTGTTTCAAAATTGATTTTTAAGCTAATTTGCAAAAGTATGAAAAATGGGATTTTTGGTCAAACTGGCAGCAGACCAGAGGAGACCATAAGTCGACTGATGAGCTTTGCTCAGTCGACTGATGGCCACTCAGTCGACTGATGAGCTTTGCTCAGTCGACTGATGGCCCAGAAACTAGCCGTTGGAGTTCTGATTTTTTTACCATTTTTGGTATCAAACTTTTACCAACTCCCTCCAAACGGCCATATGTTGTCTTAGACTATATATACACCATCTAAGACTTATTTAAAGACACTTGAATCATTCTTACACTATTATATTCATCTACACTCAATATTCAAAGATTTAAGAACATTTTTCTTTGATCAATCATCTTTATTTTGAGCTATACTTTATTGAGCAAATTAGATATCTCTTAGTGTGAGCTTAAGTTGTAATCTTCATACACTATAGAGCTATTGTACATTGGTGTTAGTCACCAAATCATTTCTTTCAAACATTAAGAGAGGTTTATCTCTTAAGTTAGCAAGAGAGTATTCTTGTGTGAGTATTGAGAGAATTTCAATACTTGTAAGAGTGTGTGAGAAAGATACACTTGTAGAGGTTTGATCTTCACCCGGAAGGAGATTGGTTATAGTGGAATTTCTCGGGGTACTAACCGAGCGCGGAGTAGGGGCTAACAAGCCGAACCGTGTGGACAAAAAGTCTTTGACTTTGATCGGTTCAATCTTTCTATCTCTTGATCTTTTATATTGTGTTATTTGCATCTTGTGATTGGATTTATCTTTGTTTATTTTTTGGTTGATTGATATAGACATCAAACATTTTTAAATCGATTTTAAAAATCCTATTAAGTTTTAAAAACCCTATTCACCCCCCCTCTAGGGTATTTTCCGACCTTCAATGTCATTGAAATAAACAACAACAAACTTTCCCATAAATGGTTTTAATACCTGATTCATCACCCTCGTGAATGCTTTGGGGGCGTTGGACAAGCCAAAGGGCATGAATAGCCATTTGTACAAGCCATCCATGCTTTTAAAAGCAGATTTTCACTCATCTCCTGGTCGGCTTCGGATCTGGTGGTAGCTACTACATAGATTAATTTTTATGAATAACATTAACCCTTCCAGCATATCATTTAGTATTGGAATCTAGTGGTAGCCACTTCATATCAGCACATGCAGTCAACGGCAAAAAGACCCCGTTTGATGTTAATTTGGCAGGTGTTTTCTAAACTGGGTGGGGATGGGTTTTCAAAATATAAATCTAGACTCAATTGGACAATTAAATTGGATAGATAGGTAATAGAGGGGAGCCAAGTCCTCATATGAGGGGTTGAAAATGTCAACCACACCCTCGATTACTAACCTACCCATAAAAAAACAAAAATGCATTTACATCTCTTGAGAAAATGCACAATAGCCAAAGTGGCAATAGTCTGGGTGTCATAAAATAAGACCCAATCTGAAGTGGGGTTTACTTAAAAAAACTCCAACCTGCCCCTACATCCTTTTGTAATTATACAATATTATAATAGTATTTAAAGAAAAAGTTTACGTTGCCGATGCTATTATTACTATTTTTTCTCTTGTAGTTCAAACTATTTTTGGTTAGAGATAATGGGCTCTAGGGCCTCGCTCCATAATGTTTTATGACTTTAAGTACGTACTCATGTTTAATAAAATGAAGCAGTACTAATTTTATAATTTGGTTTTACAATAAGGACACTTTTCATAATACTAATTTATTTTAAGAAAAATGATAAATAGTGATGAACAAATATACTCTTAATATAATGTGTGGATAAAATTGGCCCAATTTCCTTTACCCGTTTTCTTTTTCTCCCTCATATAGATGATGCTCTGTTCTACTTCATTTTCTCTACTCCACCCATCATATTCATTCCTCTGTAACTATCTCTCTCTCTCTCTTAATTTATGATTTTCTTTTATGGATGTTGTAATGTTTAGTAAGTGATTTCCCCTCTAAAATTTTTCAAGAAAATCCCACAACTATAGGATTCATCGCACTCATAAGTTGATATAATGACCCTTTTTTATTTTTTTTCTCTTTATATTTCATTTTTTTAATCTCTCTTTTCTTTTGCTTTTTATTTTTTTTACATGATAAATTAAGTAGCAACTTTAATCCTACTTTTTTTTTACTGCCCAAGCAAGTAAATATGTTTGTAATAAGAGGATTGATGGAAAATAAGGTAGCCTTTTTTACATTTTTTATATTAGATTTGGCTCATATTTATGCTTTTGGGTTTGATTTTATCAAATGTAGTCTAATTCGAGAATTAAACATAAAATTAGTTATTATATATGTTGATAGGTGGATAGTTATTATCTGTGTGAACATGTGGTGCTAAAACCTTTCTAGCACCATTCTAGTGTTGGACAATTGGAATTAAAACTATTTTAGCATCACAGGTGAACACATGTTAAATATCACAGATAACTAAACTAAAAGTACTAAAAAGGTTTTAACACCACAGGTGAACACATATAACTAAAATAAAGGTGATAAAACCTATTTATCACCATTCCAATGTTAGACAATTGGTATTAAAACCTATGTATCATTATTCTAGTGTTGGACAATTGGTACTAAAACTATTTTCGCACCATTCTAGTGTTGGACAATTGACGCTAAACTGTTTTAGCACCACAGGTGAGCACATATAATTAAATTGAATGTGCTAAAACCTATTTAGCACCATTCTATTGTTGAACAATTGGTGCTAAAATTGTTTTAGCACTATTATAGTGTTGGACAATTGGTGTAAAACTATTTTAGCACCACAGGTAAACACATATAACTAAACTGAAGGTGATAAAACCTATTTAGCACAATTCTAATGTTGAATAATTGGTGTTAAAACTTTTTTAGCACCATTTAATTAGTTATTATGTTCTGAAAAAAAATTCTTAAGTGTCTTTTGAATACGTATGTGGGAGAATGTTGTTTGGGATCCGTGGTTTGTTTCGGGAGATGTTATATTATGATTATTGTGTTATTAGTTAAATAAGGAATGGATTAATGTCTTTTTTGTGCAATGTCCTGAATTTACATTGCTTTATAATTGTCCTTTATAATTATGTTATTATTGGAATGGACCCTTATGCCCAATTACCTCTTTTGGTTAAATTACACACATCAAACTAAACTCTTATACCCATAGTTATTAGACTTGATCTAAATACCAACTCGGCAAAGGGACTAGGTCGGAGGGTCACTAATCCAATCAATGGGTGACAGGTTGGACCGGATAAAAAAAAGTAATATTATATTCAAAATTATTAAAATAAATATAATTTTCACAACTAATATGAAACATAAAATACCAAGACATAAACTATAAATTAGGGATTCTAAAATTAATAAATCAAAATCAAGCAATCAAAATCAATTAAAATATAACTTCTTAATTGATCTATTTATAGAGTTGTAGAACGTGCTTTTCCTTTTTGCCTTCTTGCTCAAACAATGCAATTCTATTTTTTAGAGGATCTCCAATGGTTGTATTAAAATTAATGTGTATATTATATGTGTCAACCAACTTTTACACAAAGCTTGAACGGTAAAACAAATGCTCCAATGAAAGTTTTGTATGAAATTGAAAAAAACCAATAAGATACGAACAAATGTTACATGTTATTTCACACAATTTATTATTATTATTTTCTTGAAATTATATACGCATAATATTATAATCACAATGGATCTTGATTTGTAGGCATTGATGAGTAGATTTAAAATATATAATTTCTACTAAAATTCATGTTAGGGTTTAAAAGTTTATAAAAAAAATAAAAAAAAAATGAGACGTGATGTTGCATTGTAAATTAAGGGTCTATGAGCATCTCCAACAGTCTTCTATATTTTTGTTTTGTGTAAATTTTTTTGCCTCTGATAGTCTTATAAAATCTAAGTTTGTTTAAAATACACTCCTATTTTACAATGGCCATCATTTTTCTATATCTTCACTTTTTTAAATAAAATTTAAAAATAAAATAACTTCAAATGTAAAATATGGATCTTAATAAAAAAAATTATATATTTGAAATATGTTCATCAGTGCCTACAAATCAAGATCCATTGTAATTATAGAATATTTATAAGAAGATGTTAGGCATCCACTTCGCCCTTTCGGTCTTTTAAGTAGAATATGCATGTGTTTATAATTCAGTTCTTGTGTGTTATTGTGATTACTTTATAGCTTTTCGTACTTGCTTTAGAAACCAAAATTTTGGGGATATGGTCAAACCCATGTATTTCTTAGTTCGCCCAATGATTTTGAAAATCAGTGTATTGTGATTTAAAAAAAAGGGTTTTGATAATAGTAGATGTTATGAAAATAATGATTTTATAAAGTTTTGTGCTTTGAGGAAACTAATTCAATGTGGAATCTTATATTCGATGTAGTGAGACGCGAGTTAACCAATTGTACACCATAATTTATTGATTAAACTAATATAGATAGCATTAGTGCTCTCATTATTGAGTATATGTCACTTATATAGCACAATGTATGAGTTAGATCGAATATATAATGACTATTGATTCCTTCGTAAAACAATACCATTAATCCAAGATTTAGGAAAAGTAAGAAACTAATAATATTATTTTTAGAATATGATTAGGGCTTATTATATGCCTTTGGTTTTGAAAAACAATTAAAAAAGAGGTTTTGAAAAGCTATCAAGTGATAATAATTATGCAAATAATAATCGGAATTGTAAAGACCGATAAATAAAAACGAAGAGATAAAACTATACATGAGCTCTCAATAATAGAGAGAATATGGGTCTTTTGGTATGTACCACGAAATTCCAATCATTGTGGATGAAAAATATGAATGGAGGGGATATATATGCAATCCTTGGTCAGTAAGAAAAGAACTTGTAACCTAAAATCTGAGGACCTTACTACACGATAAATGGAGGTTGTTGTAAAGACTTCCCACCATTAGATCAGGCTGAGGTATTGCCCCTAGATGTTTTCTAGATCCTGTTCAAATTTGAGGTTGTTCAAAGTTCGGGAAGGTATCTGTTTGCTCTTATTTGTAAACAAAAGGGTATTTTGATAAGAATTGCCCAATAAACTGATTAGTTTTTTATGATCCAATGTTTGATGAAGCTAAAGTTTGGATATGTTCCTCCCTATATGTCATGTAGCACCTATCCAAATTTGAGATTGATCGGAGTATAGAAAGGACTCTGTCTAATTGCTTAATTGTTGTTGGTTCCATTATGACTTGCTCGAGATACGCCTTTGCAAGCACGAGAGGGGGAATGCCACACACAAAATATCTCGATTTCCTTAATAGACTTGTTCGATGCATGAATGAGCCTTTCGAGCCTTTCTTAATATCCTAGCGAGTTCATGACTTGGTGCGCACGCTGATACATTTTTGGAAAATAAATTTTTGCGGAAGTCGTAAAATGGGGTATTTACAACATGCAAGTGTTGGAATCTTATTGATTATTTTAAAATTTACAAAAGTACTAATAGAGTATATTTTTTTTAGTATTCAAGTTTTTTTTTTTTGTAAAAATTGGTTGACACATATGATTTACATGTTAATTTTTACACTATCATTGAAATGCTCTTACACCTTTATTTTACACAAAACTCACTTTTAAAAGACAGCTAAAGATGAAAATTTTTACAAATTATGTATATTTTTACACAAAACAAAATAATACAATACTATTTGAAATGCTCTTAGACTTCAATTTAAAATCTAAATCATTCGTTACTAATTTAATTATTAGCAAATAAGGTTTAAAATATAGTAACTTCCTTAAAAAGATATACTCCTCATTAATCACAATATCTTTTAAGTTTTGAATTTTAAATCAATTTGATTGACCTATCGGTTCAATCCGGTTTGTACTGGGTTAATAGCATTGGCGATCCAATTATCAGTCCAACCCGGTTTAATTACAGGTTCACCGAAACAACCCGTCAAGCTGGGCTGGGTGTGATAGCACTGTTTCTACCGTTTCAGATTAAAGAAACGTAAGATTGCATGACAGGAGCTTCAATATGTATTGCGTGGTCATCGGATGAGCTCGACTTTATTATATATCGTATTCAATTTGAACAATAACGTCCCACCGACTTTTATTTCGGCGGATGTTTCTGCGGTGCCCATTGTCCTTGGTATTTATACATTCAATCAATCACTTTACTTTAATTGATAAGATATTTTGTGTGATATGAGAGCATTCACATTCGTGAATTTATTATCCTAAATTCGGGCTTTGTCCTTGATGGTTAAGAGGGTGACATTTCACATGGACTTCAATCTCCTTCTTTTCTTCTCCTTATTCTCAAGAACCACCGAAATCTATTATCGCTAGTATAAAGAAATATCTATATTTATTATAATTACTTGAGCGTTGAAATAGTAGTATGATAGTGGTAGAATAAAAAAAGAGACAAAATAAGTAGTGCTATATTTTAAGATGGAGGATGTAGAGAGAGTATAGGAACAGTGTGTGTAGTGAGAAAATAGAAGGATCGAGGTGAGAGAAATTGATTCCTGTGCTAATCTAACAAGCGCAAGAGGCAAACCTATGAGAAAAGCGTGAGATTGTTACACACTATTAGGGGTAAAGAAGCTTAGTCAAACTCGATTAATTTTACCGTACACCTACAAAACACTGCTTTATCTTACTTATATTGCATGTTGCGTGCTTTCATATGATAAATATAACATATTTCTCCTACTTATTGTGGATGTTTTAAGAAAATTGAAGAACAGGGCTGATCCGAATGTTTTATAAATGCATGATGATAATTTAAACATGGGTCGCGGCCCATTAACAGTATAAGTACAAATTTAAAATTTCCTGGGCCAAAACATAAAGCAAATTTAAATAATTTATTATCATCATTTGACTCTTTATTACAAGCAAAAAATTTATCAAGTGCACTCGCTTGAGATTGAATCAATTTTCCTACCCTTTGGCTTTTTTTTTTTTTCAAAGCGGGAACTATATTTTCTGGGAAGCATTAATAAAAGAAATACGTAGAAATAAATTTCAATATTATGAAGAGAGTTATGAAAAGATAAATCTTGATTGAAGGAAATTTTTAAAAATAGCCAACCCAAGCCAATGTTCTTTGGTCCTTGACTCTTTATTTATAAGGACAAAGTTACTTTCTCACAAATCTGAAATAACAATTAAAATCAAATAAAAAATCAAATTTGTAACAAAAATCGATATACATAAATTAAATCATTAGATATTTAGATTGATGAAAAGCAAAATAAGAAATATTTACCTTCGATTGATAGAAGCATTTCAATTTTAATGTGGTGAAGGTGAATCAATGAATGTAATTGAGTTGAGTTGAGTAGATTATGATTTTTTTTTCTTTTTACTTCCAACAGTACGTGATTGGAATGCCAATGCCCAGGAGACCACAGAGAAAAGAGAAAATGAATCGGTGATGGTGGCTTGTTGAATTTGGAAAGTGAATTTGTGATGGCTAACTAGTTGAAAAAGAAATTTGGCTTATTTTTCTCCAATTTATTTTATTTATTTTTTTATTTGTGGCTCTTCGTAATTTCTTCACAAATATAATTATATTGTTAGTTAAAAGCCAACACGGATATAAGCCAAGTGGTTAAAAGTGTGGTAATTTACATGGGGGCACCATTTATGGTTCAATTCCCACTCCCACCGCCCTCTCTTTAGGACCACCCCTCTAGTCATTGTTTGTACTAAAATAAATAGATAAGATTAATAGCAAATGGGAGGAAAGTATTAATGTCACCACTTTATTCTTGTTGGAAAAATAATTTGAGTAGTTGAAGTAATAATCAATGTTAATTTTTATTATTTAAGTGGGCCTCTTTTATGTGTATAAAGATTGGAGTTTTATATTATATGAGTGAATTTGCATACTTCATATATAACACTATATATACATCACTACACTAGAAATGATCTTAAGAGACTGACTTTTTTCTGTCAGTCGCTTAAACACTTCTTAAGCGACTAACATTACAATATGTCGCTTAAGTATACTTAAGCAACTACAATTAAGATATTAGAGTTAATTAGTCGCTTAGGACACTCTTAAGCGACAATACTTTAGCGACTGGACTTTGTTAGTCGCCTAAGAGACCTTATGCGACTACACTAAGAGACTTACCTATGTTTGTTGCTTAAGAGATTTTAAGCGATTACACTTAAGAGACTCACCTATGTTCATTACTTAAGAGATCTTAAGCGACTTAAATCCATATGTTAGTCGCTTAAAAGCTTCCATCGACAGTTTTTAAGTCAAAGGACTTTGACCCGACTGCTTAAGAGACTGACTTTATGCATTGTCAGTCGCTTAAGATCTTACTTAGGCGACTAACAATGCATTATCAGTCGCGTAAGTGTCTTTTTTTTTTAGTTAAGTGTAGAGCCTTTTCTCATAATGCATTTTGGTTGGAGTATGCATTTTGGTCGGAGGAGAGGCGATTTTGAGGTGCAAATCACCATTTCCATCACCAAAGGCTTTGTTCTTACTTCGTATTTGATCTGTAGGTTAGTATAATCTTTCTTATTCATCTTAATTTGTTATTAAATTTTGTGTTCATAGTAGATAGGTAATGTCCGATTCTGTGGCAACAGTTTAAAGACCCCGTTTTTGTGGTAATGTTCGATTCTATCTCTTTATATTAGTTTTCTAATTCTTTCTCTCTTTGTATTATTTATATTTTGCAATATGTTATACAATTAATAATGTATATTTGTTTGTAAATGGTAAAATGTCTTGTAGGCCTTGTGCGAGAAAATAAAAAAAATTAGGCGGTCAGAGAAGAAGAAAGATCATTGTTCGGGAACGACTCCATTCTTTTTTAGGGCGAAGAAGCACGAGCTCAAAGGAGCATCCGCCCCTCATGTCGAGGCTTATGCGAAAGCATATAAGAAGAACGACCCTCAAACAGTGGTAAAATTCTCTATCTATCTGTGATAATGATGCGACTTTCATTTAATGATAGAGTTATTGGATTAATTGTTACTGAATTGTTATTTGCAGGAGAAAATGAGAGCCAGGGTGATGGCTCTCGTAGAATAACAAAGAGCCGAGCACCCCCTGTGCGAGGAAGGTGAGGACGAAACGATGATTGCTCTCCCACTTGCAACACAAGTGAGTGTTATTAAGTGAGAGATTAGCGCGACGTACGAGAGGGACGACGATTTTCAGCTTGGGAAAATCAAGCTGGAAGTTGCGTAAGGAAAGAGGTGGAGCATGGGTGACTGCTTTTGAGTCGATCTTAGCGGAGAAAGTCAAGTCTCAGGAGGAGTAACTTAAGTTTCAGGATGAGCAACCTAAGTCTTAGAAGGAAGAACTCAAGGCAGCGAACGAATGCATTCGCCAGCTTCAGGGACAACTCGCTGATATTCATGACATGTTGAGGCAGTTTAAGGAGACTCGTGAGGGGGCGACTGGTTCGAATACCAGTCAAAGATAATTTGTACTTTCGAAACTTTTGTTATTAGACTTGTATTTTTTGTTAACAAGTTTTTAATGTTGTAAGTGAATTACATTTAATTTGTATATCTTGGTTGTGAATTATACACTCGTATTTGTGTTGACTTTCTCTATGAACACTTGTTATTGAAATCATATTGGTTTGAATTGCAAATGTGAATTGGTTTGAATTGCAAGTTTAGCTGTGAATTGGTTTAAATTGCAGGTGAATTGATTTGAATTACAGGTTTAATAAACTTATAGGCTGCTAGAATTGCAAATGGCTGTGGAATGGTATTTATTCACTTAAGCAACTAACATAGCAATTGTCAGTCGCTTAAGTGGCCAACTTAAGCGACTGATAAGACTTTGTTAGTCTCTTAAGTGACCTAATTTAAAAGACTGAGACTGCCTTGCCAGTTGCTTAGGTTGGACCAGCTTAAGCGACTGACAATGCCATTGTCAGTCGCTTAAGCTGGTCCAACCTAAGCAACTGGCAAGGCAGTCTCAGTCTCTTAAATTAGGTCACTTAAGAGACTGACCAAGACATTGTTAGTCGCTTAAGTTGGTTTAGCTTAAGTGACTAAACTATTTCCTTTAGTCGCCTAAGCCTTAAGTGATGGAGTTTGAATCCGTGGCTTAAGAGTTTCTTAAGCGAAAGACCCATATTTCTCAGTCACTTAAGAACTACAGCCACTTGGTTTATGCGATAACATTTAAGCGACTGATAGTTAGTCACTTAAGTCTTAAGAGACGGAGAAGAGGTCTTAAGCGACTGTGAGAGTCAGTCTCTTAAGACCTGTTATCAGGTAGTGCATGGACATAACAATTTGGAGAATTAACCTAAAAATTTAAAACTTTAAAGACCCAAGGTAGTTGCCTTCTTCGCCATACTTCCCAATGGACCTTATCAAAGAACTAGATATAGTTTTGACGGACTTGGCTCCTTTTCGTTACCTTTCGGTCCAATTTCATCCAAGGGGTCTAATTCAATAATTAAACTGATGAATTTTTTCATGAAACTTGATTGAGATGATTTCTATGATGAGTAGATTATCTCCACAAAATTTCATAAAAAGATTCATTTAGAAAATGGTGAGATGATGATCTAAAATGTGAACGGTAAAAAATGAACAAATGCATCAAATTTATATTAAGCTCACTTTTGGTTTGAATTTCATTATGATATTTTGTAGACATGATCTACTCATTATAGAGATCATCTTTACCAAATTTCATGAAAAAATGCATTCGTTTATCCGTTGAACTAGACCTCCTTAAACATAATTGGATTAAAAGAGTAATATGGAAGAGCCGAGTCTAGTTTGGACAGTAATGTTTGTCATTATAAAGATTTTTGTTGTCTGTTTAAGAACTCATCATCATACAGACCTCTGTTTTATGTTTAGAACTTGAGAAATAATTGGCAAATCGCCTAGACATAATATGTATGTTTGGGAATAGTTTTATCCTACAAAGTCTTATCTATTGATAACCTAAACAAAAATAAAATAAAATCATGGACATGATAGTATCTACAATGACATAATTAATATGACAAGGATAATCTTTTATAGTAATATTGCATAAAAATGTGCTGCAGTAATATAACCAAATATTAACAAACAATTAGGCATCAATAAATTCACATCTCAATGATCAAAATTATAACCATTTTTTCAATAATCAAAATAGTGGCTTCTTTGATTTTATTTTTCAAAAGTAGATAAGATAGATGAAATATAATCTTTCAAAATAATGGATCCAACAGTTTGGTTGTTGAAGAGAAATATTTATTGTTGAATTTAACAATCTCTTAAATAAATATAGTAAATAATAAAGTCCTCCTTTAAATTTTTGAGTATTCTATATTTAAGATACTTTCATATCATTCTATATTTGAGATACTTTTATTTCATTGTATATTTAAGATAGTTTTATATCATTTTATATCTAAAATACTTTTTTATTATTCTATATTGAAGATTCTATTTAATTATGGTGAATGCTTTGATCGTAGTAAATATTAACACATAAAGTATAATCTGGTTGCAAAATGACTGAAACATGTTATTGGTTGTAAAAAAAAGGCTGAGATTTTAGAGTATCTTTAATGCTAACAAGAATTGGACATTTACAATAAATATGGACATGTAAGCATGTCTAAAGATATGGTTCCTACGTGGCATTAAAAATCGTATTCATGATCAAAAAATCATATTTAATGATGTTGTCAATAAAATTGCTATGGACAATATTCATCATAAAATATTATAAAGAAAATAGATCTTGTTTGATAGATCTTGACAAATATTTTCTAACAATATAAATTTTGTCGAAAACAAAATTATAAATTAAAAGTAAAAATATTTTAAAGTTAAAAAAAATAATATATATATAATGATGTTATGGTATTTAGATATTGTCTAGGAGACTCTTTAGATAGTCACCCTCAATCTCTCGTAATGTGTTTCACTATTTTTGCTATATCACTTTTATAGTCATTATTCATATTTGCATTGGAGATAGATTTTTTTTAACTCATTGTTTATATATCTTATATAGCACTTTATTTTTTTCAATTCATAATTACTTTATAAATATTCTTAATCCTTATTTACATCATTTTTTTTGAGTAAATACTATATTTGGTCATTAAACTATTCTAAAACTTTATAAATGGTCATCCAACTAAAGTTGGTTCCATCTGATCAACTAAACCAATTATTTGGTTCTAATATGCCCATTTCATTAAAAAAGTCAATCAGCCATTGACAGAAGTTGGTCATGTGCCCAACACATGACCAACTTCAGGGCCATTTTTGTCCAACCAAATTATTTCTACCTATCTTCATCTTATTCGGCCATCTTTCAATGAACTCTCTTCCCTTCCTCTCTCTCTTTCTAAACCCAAAAATCACCATTTTGATTCCACATTTGAAAACAAAGCATCACAAAATACAAAAAAATAGGTATTTTCATCTGTCTCTATATGGGTATTTTTTCGGAATCAATGGTCAAAAAATTGGTGCTCTTATGCTCAGATTTTTTTCCTCAAAAAAATATGTGGGAACACAATTTTCTCTTATAAATTAATAGTCAATATATGGGTATTTCGCCGGAATCAATGGTCAAAGAAATTGATGCACATATGCTTCCCAAAAATATATGTGGGAACACAATTTTCACACAAAAACGAAGAAAACCAAAACTAGAGTTGCATAAAAATCCTATTCCTCACAAAAATCCCTTCACTCTCTCTTACCAATCTAGTCTAGGGGAGGAGAAATATAAACAAAAGAAAAGAGAAGTATGGTCCGTAGTTCATTCTCCATACTATCTTCAACAATAACAACAACACCCTTTCTTCCTTCATTTCCAATTCCAACAACTCCTTATTTAATTACTCATCTTCATCATCGTCATCTAGGCTTCGATTTTCACCCTCAAACCAAATCCAAGGAGTAGCTCTCTTAGATTGAGATACGAAGTATTTCAGCAGAATAATTCAATTACGGATTTCAAGACGTTCAAGCAAGGCATTGGCTGGCAAATTGAAGTGTTAGAATACATACTCCAATCTTTATTGACCCATCTTCCTCATATATTATTTGTCAAGATTTGTATTATTTATCGAGATTTGTATCCTTCTTTATTGACCAATCCTCAAGCATATATTTGTCAAGATTTGTATGCTCCATGATTTGTGCATGTAATTTCTCTTTCTTTGTGTATTCTCCCACACTATATAAAGGGTTGGACTGTATAACATTTAAAATACAAATCAATTAAATAATACAATTTATCTACAACTCTAATTCTAACAATGGTATCAGAGCTGTAAGATCCTCTCGACCTTCCGTCGTTGCCGGCGGGCGATACATCTTGTCGCCCACCGGACCATAGCCAATAACACAATCATCTCGCTGCCTCATCGCTTCCTCGCTGACTCACCTATCCATAATCAATCCAAAATCATCGTTCATCCTCCACCATTATCATCCAAAACATCATTGTTTTTCCTTTCCTTTACCGGCCATTCACCATCCAAACCTTTATCACCATCAAACCTTCACCAAATCCCACTGTCAAACACCAATAAAAAAAACAAAAAAAATTTACCCATTTTTTATTTTAGACCTCACATCTTCTGTCCCAAAAAAAAACATGTCGAACAATCAACAACCATATCGGACAATCAAAGCCGAACCTCCCTTTAGCCATGCCGGATCTCTCCCCGGACGTCAATCATATCAAATCCATCCGTGTCAGATCTCACCCCAAACGGCATCCATGACGTGCCGGACCTCGCCCCGAATGGCAACTGTGCCAGACAATCAACAACCATATCGGACAATCAGAGCCGGACCTCCTTTGTCAAATAATATTTACCCGGCATTCCTCATCTTTCAAGACATGCTTTCCAAACTCAAGATGGTTTCCAATTGCCACCTTGAGTTTGAGGGGGGATGTTAGAATACATACTCCAATCTTTATTGATCCATCGTCCTCATATATTTATTTGTCAAGATTTGTATTATTTATCAAGATTTGTATCATTTTTTATTGATCAATCCTCAAGTATATATTTGTCAAGATTTGTATGCTCCTTGATTTGTGCATGTAATTTGTCTTCTTTGTGTATTCTCAACACTATATAAATGGTTGGATTGTATACATTTAAAATACAATCAATCAA
>JAKCWG010000160.1:0-84785 GCA_021464415.1 Lonicera japonica | reverse complement strand
GAGCCCTCTCCCAGCTCGCCGGCAATCCTTGCAAAGACCTCTGTTTAATGCCGCCAAGGATACCTAGCAGATTACAACACTCCCTCATCTATACTATATATTAAGCGTTATGATGGTTTTTTCATATTAGGAAAGTTTTTTCGTATCTCAATTGAATTAACAAAATAACCGCTATTGATTCATTAAATTATTAAAGTAACTCTTTATGCTAAAAAAAAAAAATAAAAATATGTAACGCCCGTGCCTACACTTTGCGGTAAATCTTCACCCTAGTTTGCACTTTTGGAGTTTTGGACCCGGGATGATTTTTATGGTTCGAATATTTCCTACACATCCAATTAGTGTTACTGGACCTGATGCATAGTTGCAACACACGAATCCTATGGCCTAATTGAGTATTGAGATGTTAAACCGTTCCTAATCATAATTTAATTATTTTCATGACTTTTATTGGTTTTGGAAAAAATTATTGATTGTGCACATTAATGGGGTGTAGGTTGAGTATTCTTGATTCTTTCCGCATGACATATATGATAATAGATAAATTATGCTATACACATAAAATAATTAATTGATGGGTGTAATATATATTTTAGTTACAATACTTCATAAATGTAATTTTACTGTTGTACTTGAGTTATTTGTTAGCTAATAATGAAGATTTGTCATAAACCCACCGGTCTATAATTGTACCCGCTAGATTTGTCAAAGCACTATTCTTAAATGTACAATGAGTTGTAACTGGTCAGTGGAATCTATATTAAATTCAATTTATACATGGACCACACATGGTTTGTGTAAGAATGACTTAAACCCATAATTTTATAACTTACAGATATACACACATATATATACACACATGTATCTCTAGTACAATATAGAACTTACTGATTTGACCACAACAAAAAATATCCAAGAGCTCTGAATCAATCATTTTAATCCAAAGGCTTGAATTAATCCTTCTATATTTAATTTTTCAATACATTTAATTTTTCAATTTATTTACATCAAAATATTAACCTTTTACACATATAACTTTTCACAAAAAATCAAATCTTTTTTTTACACTTTTAACTTTTCATCCCATCTCTCTAACATTTTTGCACTCTAATTTTTTCTTCAGTTTGACTTATGGCAATCGGAACTCCACCGGACTTTACCGGCCGTTCACTTACACCTACTGGTGCATCTCCATCCAATCCATCACTACCAAACCAAAACCGTTCACCGTTGAGTCCTCTCCGACTCCACCAATACTGATGCCCCTCTCGTTAATGAAACCAAGCTCCAATCTTGCCTAGACCTTTGGCACCAAGCCAATCCCAAGCTGATTTTTTTTTTTATTTGAAGAGTTCTTAAGAATTAATATATGTTTTAACATATCTAATCGATCTTCTATTTTTACCCACTATGACCCCAATTTGTAGAGAGAAACTTAATTAGATCTACCGTACCCTAAAAACTCTATTAGATATACCATAAAGAGAGGAAATAAGCTCACCTCTAAATCCCACCCCCACCCTCCACTTCCATCGTACACAGCCCCCATGCATGAAAAGCCACAACAAACGGAGAAGTAAGGTGAGAGAGTAAAGATCAAAAGAGAATTTTTTTTAATTTTTTTTTGAGAAATAATGGAGAAGTTTGAAGAGAAAAAGAAAGTAATTTTAGAGATATCTATAGTATAATATAGAGCTTATTGATTTGACTGCAACAAAAAAACATTCAACGGCTTGAATCCTTCTATATTTAATTTTTCGATTTAATTACATCAAATATATTAACTTTTTACACAGATAGGTTTCCATATAAAAATGAATCTTTTTTTTTACACTTTTAACTTTTCATCTCGTCTCTATAACTTTTTCTCTCTCTAGCTTTTTCTTCACTTTGACCTATGGCAATTAGATATCCACCAAACTTCATCATATACTAAGAAATTAATATAATTTATCATGTTAATTTATAATTTGAAAAACATATATTATTACTAATATTTCTATTTTTAATGCTTTTCATGTACTAGAGAATAATTGGAGAAAATTAGATTTAAAATGAAGAAAAATGGGAGTAAAATCCCCAATAAGCTAGATGAATTTTTTACAAAAGGTTCGGCATATGATCATTTAACCCCATTAGGACAATTTTTCATTCCAAAACTGATAGTAAGGACAAAATCAATATTAATTAAAATGAGATTTTACAAATCTACCCATCAGCATAAAATCTATACATATATATATATATATATGTATATACACAATTACTATAGAGCTTATTGATTTGACCACAACAAAAAATATTCAATGGCTTGAATCCTTCTATTTTTACTTTTTTAATTTAATTACATCAACTATATTAACTTTTTCACAGATAAGTTTTCATAAAATCAAATATTTTTTTTTTTACACTTTTAACTTTTCATCTCATCTCTCTAAGTTTTTATGTCTCTAGCTTTTTCTTCACTTTGACCTATGGTTATTGGATCTCCACCAGACTTTATGATATACCAAGAAATTGGTATAATTAATCGTGCTAATCTATAATTTAAAGAGCATATATTATTACTAATATTTCTATTTTTAATGCTTTTCATGTACTAGAGAATAATTTGAGAAAATTGGCTTTTAAATGGGGCAAATTGGATTTTAAATGAAGAAAATGGGAGTAAAATCCCCAATAAGCTAGATGAATTGTTTTACAAAAGGTCCAGCATATGATCTTTTAACCCCATTAGGACACTTTTTCATTTCCAAAACTGATAGTACAGACAAAATTAATATTAATTAAAATGAGATTTTACAAATCTACCCATCAGCATAAATCTATACATATATATACATAGTATAATACATATTAAATATATATATATGTATATTATATATACTTAATTATGTGAATTAAGCGATTGCGAATGAAATTGTGAAAGTAATTGTGATAGACTTTCTTGCATTCCAAGTAGATACGAATTCAAATCTCATTTCTAAAGCATGAATAAGATTCAGATTCTCCATTATATAAATTTCATCTTCATTGACGAATATCAAAAGTTAATTGTAAGGCTGAGAGCATTTCTTCAACTCATTATATTGTAACTCCATAGAAGGTGCTGAACGATAGGTATGTACTAGTTTTTTCAATACATTCCATTGCATCTAGACTTTTTCTTTTCTTTTTTTTATATGGATTTCCTTTGCCACAAATTTATTCTAAATTGTTTTGGTTTTGTAAGTAAACTGTCAAATTAGTTTAACCAAAAGCATTCCAATTGATTAGTTTATTAATACGAAAAAACATTTAAACTATAGTGAACTTTTGATACTAGATTGGCAATACCTAAATTGAATAAATTCTAAGGGTACATAAAACTCAGTGAATCTCAATGAAACAAGCATTAGGAGTATATGAAACATCAATGAAAACTTCACCGTGTGAATTTTAATTGTAATTAAATTTTCACTATGTCAATTTAATCTAACATGTTAATAAACCTAACTTGTGAACATGTTGATGAACCTCGCATACCTATAGAATCACTTTGCTGCCCTAAATTACATTCGTACTGCTTTGATGAACATGTTAATAAACATAAATTTTGTGAAATTTCTCTTGCAAGAATTTCATGCATATAGGAGTGTAAAATTTCACTTTTTAAATTTCTCATACAAAAAATTTAGTGAAATTTTTGCAAACTCCTCTACAAAATTGCAAGAAAATCTGATGTAACTTCCTACAAATTTGCAATGAATGTTGTAAATTTTTGCCGTAAATTTTTTTTAAAAAAAACTAGTTATGTAAATGTTTAAAAACTTTAATTGATTAATCTATATTTATACAATAATTTGAGAAGTATAATGAAAGAAATTTTTTCAAGTGAAATGGTAAAGTTATAGTGAAAATTTCATCTATATATATATGAACGAAATTTTACTGCAACAGCCTGAAGAAATGATAAATATTCTGAGTTTAAGATTTTGAAAAGCCATAATAATACTTAGAAATAATTCCTCGATTTTTAGCTGCGATATTAGTGACGGATTGTTTACTTCCTATATTACTGTGCCCGAGATTCTCTCCTTAAAAGTGTCGAATTTGGCAAAATCATGGGTAATAAGGTCACAAAAAATATACAGGTGTATTTGTTCCCATGCCAAAACATTTCAACTTGGACTTTTCTTGGATTCTTTTAAAGTTTGAGGGATTTTTAGCCGAATCACCCATTTTGATTAAAACAGCATTTCGATATTTTGAGTATATCTTCTCATTTAGAACTTGGATTTTGGCGTTCTTGATTTATATCGTTAGAAAAGGATTCAAAGATCTACAACTTTTATGTTTTGATTTTTCTCATATTATGAAAATTTCTTGGCCGAAAACAGTGTTAAATTTACTGCAGTGAATTTTGAGCAAAAATTAGTATAATTATTTATTTGGTGGCCCAATTTAAATACTAAGGCTTTATCATTATGGGCCCATCCATATATATATATATATATATTTTGTCTATGTCCATCCATATATTTAGCATTTAAATTAAACAAGCCCACGTGCCATCAATTCTAAGAAAATGGCCAAGGTAATTGCCCATTTGTGCATCGTATTACCCATCAAAGCCCATTTAACATATCAAATCCCTAAAGCCAACCTCATCAACTATATAAGAAGCAGCCACCAGCAATAGCAGCAGGAGTGCCGAGCCGCCTCCTTTTTCTCCTTCTTCAATTTTTTTGTTTTCTTATTTTATTTTACTTTGAAGACTTGAAAATTGAAGGTTTATTTTTATTATTCAATTAAATTACTGTCAAGTAAGTTTTGTTTTAATTTTATTTGCTATTTAATTTCTTGCATGATAGCGTAAATTTGTGTTAGGTTAGGATGAATATATTTAATTGATTCCATTGCACGTGTTTATGCCAATTGACTCTATCAATTTAATGCTTTAATATTAAATGCAATTATTCATATTGGATGCCTATTTTAATTGTTAAAAATAAAGTTGGATTCTAATTATTTTTTGTTGGATTCACCTTATGATTTGTTGAGCGGATATATAGTGTGCTTTGATAAATATATTGAGTGTTTTGACCTTATATGTAAATTTGGCTGTGGAAGAATTATAATTGGATTTTATAATTAATTAAACTTGATTGATTTTATCTTCAGCAAGTAATAGAGTCGAGAGACCAAATTATTGCGATACATGAGTGGAGTTTACACGCATGAATACTTAGGAAGATGATATTAAATATACGATTCCGAAACTTTAGTTAATTAATTTTATTATCTTGCCTAATATTGTTTAATTTAGTTTCATTACTTTTTGTTTTATTTTATTTGTTTGACGCTCATAAACTTTTCTAACTAGATTGGGAGTATAGTGAAAGATTAACAAGGAAATTATAAAACATATTGTTTGAGTCCTTATGGGTTCGACCTCGCACTTGCCTTAACTATACTATATATTGATTTGTGTGCTTGCGAGTATTAAAATTTATTAGAACACTTCACCGGATGTTCATTTACAGCCCCCACTTTTCATTCATTTCGCACTGCATTTTTTAAAAATTTAGGAGTATGGTGGATTAGTGAAATTTTACAACGCCATGTGACTTATTTTGCTTACATCACGTGAAATAACATGCATTTTAACTCTTTTTTTACTATTCATAGTGCTGCACGGCATGGGTAAACTCTAGTAAACTTATAAATAATGATAATTGTGGGTTTAAATTATAATTTGGTATTATGACTTAGAAAATGATATTTGTTGAGATTTATTTTAAATATCCACTACACTAAAATCAGTAATTTGAGACAGCAAAAAAATGTCACAAAGGCCAAAAACTGTCACAAAGAGCTATGACATAAACGACTGTCACAAGTTTCTTTGTGACAGTCAAAAACTGTCACACAACAATGACGATTCAAATTTATATGACATTCTAAGGCCACTTTTCGTGGCTATCACAAAGCCAAATTGTGACAATTCTCGACAGTCACAAAATTTGTTTTTGTGACAGCTTTAGACAGTCACTAGTCATTCTAATTTGTGACTATTGGAAATAGCCACAAAATATATTTCATGTGACAGCTTTTAACTGTCACTAGTTAGCCTGAAATTTATCACATAAATTATGACTGTTTAAAACTGTCACAACTTTTGTGATATGTGACAATTCAGAACAATCACAAACATATTACAAAAAGCATTGGAATGTTTTTGATTATTTTCAGCAGTCACAAATTTCGTGAATATTTAAAAAAAATAAATGCAAAAATATTGAATACCAATTTTTTTGACCGGCATTTCAATCAATATCCACAATAAATTTGTACTACAATCCAATCAATATATTTGCAATACAATACAATTAATCAATTTCCACAATAAATTTGCATTACAATTCGTTAATCATTATCCACAATAGATTTTCACTAGTACACAAACTCATACACCCAACCAAAAAACAATAATGAATAAGGCTGCGAAAAGGCACTCGCAATTGTTATACTTATACACTGCCAGGAGTTCACTAATTGCTTCATATGATAGTGTGTGACTGAAACTAAAAATGGCACTCACAGTAGACAACCTCTCAATTGTATCGTATCGGTACTTATGTTGTTTGTGCTGGTGGAATCATCAAGAGTGGGATTGAAACTTATTTTTGTACAAGTCTTGCTAGAAGCACAAATAGTGACCAGTGTGCAACAACAGAGAGTATTCGAAAGTACCTTATCTTTCTCAAGTGCAAGCAATTGATCATGTAACTCATTTAGTCTTTTCAAGGACAAATCACTCTCATCAATAACCTTCATGTACAAATTCTCTTCCGCAACTTTTCAAGTTGTGGTAAAATGGCTTCAAGCTCTTTTTTTAAGCGTCCTATATTATTCTCAAACTTCATATAAAAAAATGAAAAATAAATAAATAAATTATTGGAATGAGTGCAAAAAAAAAAGAACTTAAAAAAACTCCAAATGAAAAAATGAACTAAATGTGACTTTCTTCTATGCTAAACTGCCTTATATACACTGGCCGCTCTCCCAATGCAGCATAGATGTATGCAAAATCTGAAGCTATGGGCTAAATGAAGATGATGAACGATTTCTGTGACCCATGTCTGAAGCTATGGGTTGGATGAAGATGTTAAATGAAAAGGAAGTTTGGGTGAGATTTGTGTTGATTTAAGGAGAGTTTGAGTGAGATTTAGTGAGATCTAGGGTGTTTGAGTGATATTTTGTGTGAGGGTGAGAATGAGATCGAGTAGTGATGGCTGAGGCTAGAGAGATAACAATTCATCTGTCATTAAAGGCTGTTGGAGATGAATTTATATAATTTAGCAAACTATGTCGTTTTGTCAAAAACAATTAATTCAGGTGGCTGCTATAGGCTGTCACAAATAGTGATAACCTTTGTGATAGCCAACAACAGCATCAATTATTCAATAATATTACAGTATGCCATTTGTGACTGCTAATGGTAGTCACAAATTTAGCGAGTTCAACTGTCATCTTGTTTTTGGTGTAGTGATCTCAAATTAAAGATATTAATGATATTAGAGTGCTAATGGCCGGTTAACCTCCTAATTTTTTATAATGTATGGAACTTTATTACAAGATTGATATTAATACAATGGGATTTTTAAACCTATGGAATGTTGTCTATATTTTCCATGTGGATGGGGTTAATACTGTATTATAGATCTTAATATGATTTTGAGGTTTATATACAATTTTATATTTACTAGGCACTATCATTATATCAGTGGATATAATACTCTAATTGCTTAGATATTATGATTATTTTATTTTAGCCTATGGTAGGCTTGTCATTAGGTATCATATGGAGGACTTAGCTATGGGAACCAAATGTGCACAGTATGTTACTATGCCTAGTTGACCTATTATGTCCTAGGGAGGACATGGCTATGGTAACCATCTTATTACTGTCCATGTAGAAAAGATGTAACTATGATACATCCAAACTACTGATTTTCTTATTATTCCAATGGACGGAATGTAACTACGATAGATTCGAGTTACCAATTACACACATTCTTTAGATGGATAAAATAGTATGTATATGTAGAAGTTTAAGAGTAGTGCTACTATTGATATGAGTATGCCTTGGTCGTATTTCCTTTTATACAATATTTTAGTAATGCAAATTTTGTTTTATCTATTGGATTGAAATAACATTTGGTATGCATTACACTTACTCTATTCTCATGGCATTTGAGATGTGCACTACGTATATGTATATGATATACATGATATACACGCGACTACCTTGTTTCTATATGGTATGTTGCATCTGTAGTACAACGTGTGTTTTAGTATACAAAACCTTATAGTTCTCACTAAACACCATTTTGTCTCACTCTTATTTTTCAAACAGTATTGGAAATATCTCGATGGGTTAGTGCATTTTTAAAATGTTTAAAAGCCTTTGACTACCATGGACTTGTACTGGTTTCCCATGGAGGGGTGACTTGATCTTTTAATGTACTTTTAGAACTCTATGTATAAATATTCAATCTTCATTGTATAATGTAAAACTAGTCTAAAATTCTATGTATTTGGAATATTTTAAATCGTTGTATAATTATCAGACAGTTTATTGGAAAGCCTCTTGGAAACATTTTTATGTATGAACTCTGGTTTGAATAATGGAATTATTATGTATTTTATTGTGTTTCCTATGGGCAGATTTTATATGAACATGGTGTTAGAATGATATGTTTCAAAACTAGGGGCTAAATCCTAGTTTTCTAATTTATTTTTACTCATACTATTTTCTAAAATGAGTACATTTTTATTAAAGAATTTGATAAATTTGTAAAGTTTACATACAACCCATCGTTACGAGGGAGGCATCAATGATCAACAGGGTCCCAAGGATCCAAACCCCAATACGGGATTTATGGCATTACAAAACTCTATTAAAGGATTTGAACCCCCAAGACATTACACATGAAATATCTTCACTTTACCACTTGAGCAAACACAATATCATATGTAACAAAAGTGTTGACAAAGGTCGAAGGGGATCAATTTGAATCGGGATAAAATTAGGTCTAAGTAAGGGTGGCAATTCGCGTTTTAGGGTCGAATTTGGGTCTGACACTACACGACAATAATACAATATGGCACGAGGTCATATTACTTTTACAAAACACAAACACAACTTCTATGCCTAAAACACGACACGAAAATTTCATACATCATTACAGTTTTTGGGTCCTAATAAATATGTTATAAAATAAGTAAAGATGTGCATTTTCTCAAATTTAGACATGATAAAATCTAATTAACATGACAAGACACGATTAACATTGCATATTTCCAATTTCATTTTAAAATTAGGACACATGTTAAAAATTGTAAACATGAACATAAATGATGGAAATACCGAAAATTAGGGATCGTTTTGCCTAGGTTGATTTTAGGGATTTTATCAAAAATAATTTATATTTGATAAGAGGAATTAAAACTCTATGTCTAATCAATTTTACCGTTGAAACCTATGTTGTGTTATCTAACAATTATATCAAGCAATCACACAAAAAGCAATTCACAACACAAGGAATTTACGAGGTATCTCTATTTGCGTAGGACTAATCCTCGGGACTAATCGACAGTGCTTCACTATGATCTATGATCAAAACAGAATTACAGACTCGATGACTTACAAAAATTGCTTTCCCACAATTTACGCAACAGTCCCGCCAATCCCTTGAACGTATAATCCAACCGCAGCTAACTTAGCGTAACGCTTTCCAGTTTTTCGGCTTACCCGTCTCCTCCTTCCATGCACTTGATCACAATCCTTCGCTCTCGTCTGTGATTTCCCTTATTGCGCGTTAGCCACTTCACTCACACTGTCTTCAATTGCAATCAAAGACACTTCCATAAGACTGTGAACGTTTGGAACCTTAGTTCTTAAAATTTAAGAACAATAGGATCTCCTATATATGACATGTAAACAAAACCAAGGCGGTGTCTTAAAACTCTCAAAAATTGATTATAGCATTTGAATATTTTTTGTCTCAAAAACTTCTCTAGAATCATGTATTTTTTATCCAAACCAATGGTTATATTTATACAAAAAATATATAGTCAAAATCCTTTTTGAAAAAATATTAAAAAATAAATTTTTATGATAAAAATATGTGTCCAAATATTTATAGCCGGATCGATACAAAAAGTATTATGTGTACCAGTACAAAATCTCGAAAAGTAATTCCACGGGCAATTTACCAACGAATTAGTACACATTAGCAATTTGTATACTGGTCCACCAATTAAACTTGTTTCAATTCCTCCTTTTTATCTTTAACTTACACGTGGCCGTGGCTTCATAATAGGTTTGGCCCATCAATTTCAAAGGAGGTTAAAAGCATATTTGACTTTTTCCTTTCTTTTATTTTTATAAAACACACGTTCATTTTTCCTTATTATTAAACAAAACCTTTCCTTTTTCCTTTATTTAATAAAACCATTTATTTAAAAATCTTCTATTTAAATTTTTTTTAGCTTTATTTTGCCGTATTAAATCCGTTTTGGCACTAATTTGATTCAAATTTCAGAGGTAATTTTATAGAATATGTTAGACATGAAAAAAATAAGTTTTCTCAATAATTTGTGTCGGCATGGCTATTCGAATTTCAGCAAAACTTAGTAAAAATATTTAAAAATAGATTTGATTCAAAAGTTTTTTAAGTCGAATTTTAAACTCAACCACCATCTATATTTTAAATCAAACCATATACTTAACTTACCTTAGGTCCTGAATTATGTGTGATGAATCCAGTAAATTCGTTGAACTTCCGTTAATTGTCGCATCTTCAAATCTTCAATTTGACTCAAACAATTATAACAGAAAAATGCTTTTGGCATTGAAATCAAGTCAACTAAAAATATAAACCTAACATAAATTCTTGAGTCAATTTCATATCAATTTTGTATCATTTTGTTTATAAGATTTCCATTTCTAGGTTCAAGCACAATTAATGGAGTGTGTTCAAATTTTCCAACATAATACATGTGTCAATCAAGCCAGGAAAGGTACAGGTTAGGCATACTTTTAGATAGGTTTAGTCCAAATCTTACCAACTTACTCGCAACCCTACCCATTGCTATCTCTACTAACAACTAAAAAAGGGTTCAAATTATTATTTTTAAAAAATATATATATAATAATGCCAATCAAATCTAGGGGAATTGAATAATTTTTATTTAATCAAAAGCTTATCTTTTAAAACATACAGACACGTACAATCATTCATATTTTCATTCATTCAAACATTTAATTATTCAAACATTCAGTCACACGAAAGTAAATATTCAAAACCTTTACAAAGGGTATAAAATGTCATATATATAAAACTCACTACAACAAATTAGCCATTTAGCTGCGAAACTTTTGGTTGCCAAACAAAATTTTTTTCGTCACGCATTATAATAGGCAACAAAATTTTTTTCGTTGTCATTTCGTCGCGAAAACCCCATTGCAAAATCAATTTTGCGACGAATAACTGTTTCGTTGCAAAAAATGTCACTATTTACGACGAAGTATATTTTGTCACGCAAACTGTAACAATGGACGACCATTTATTTCATGGTCAAAAGTGCCACCATTTCGTCGTTAAAAATGTCATATTTGTCGCCAAATATAGCCAAAATTTTGTCACATCCTTGTTTAACACAACGAAAAAAATCGTCACAAATAATGTTTAGTGACTAAAACTTATTTGGTCGCGAGTAAAATTGGGCGACCAAAAGTGTGTATCGTCATTATTTCTAATTTGTGATGAAAATCATGTTTCATCCCTAATAACTTTGTGCGACCAAACATACTTTTCATTGCAAATAATATTTGGCGACCAAAAATCTATTTTGTGTCTATTAATCTATGGCGATCAAAAGTCAATTTTGTGGCTGCTAATATTTGGTGACCAAAAGTGTATTTCGTGGCAGATAATGTTAGGTGACCAAAAGTTTATTTCATCATAATTGTTATTTTTGATGAAAAGCTATTTGGCGAACAACAATATTATGGTCATTGATGTACTTATTAACCCGTTTTTATAAATAATAATCTATTGATAAAATATCAAGCATCCATACAAGTCCAAAAAAACTCTTGAGGTCAAATCTTTTAATAATAGCTTAACAATTCTAAGGTTCAATATTATAATAATAGCTTAAAAGTTCTAAGGTCTAAAAACTGAAATTTTAACTAGAGTTACTAATCCAAAATATGAATTTCTAACAAGTCTATGCACTAATCAGACATAAATATAAATCCTTCTGCGCAGTACTCCAAAACACAGCATCAAAAACAATGTAATGCTCCAAAACACATCATCAAAAACTTCATCGATTGCACCATCGATGATAATCTACATAAAAATTAGGAAAAAAAATAATTAGATATTATAATTTACTAAAGAGAGTTTTTATAAATATGTTAAATGGAGATGTTAAAGATGCATAGAGTTAAGATAAAAAATAATTGTCTTACCATGGAGTAAAAGATGGGGAAGAAGTATTGTGATTAGCCATTAAGAATTCCAAAGTCTTCTCAAGTGAAGTTGTTTTTGTTAGAAGACTATCAATTTGCACCCGCTGACTCTGTCTCTCTGCCTCATTAGCCTTTAATTGCTCCAATAACACAGCGTTGTTCCTATATTGGCTTCCTTTAGTGCTTCCTCTAACTCGTAATTATTATGTTTTCGTGATGTAGATCCCATTGGCTTTGGCCCATGTCCAAGCCCTACAAATCTTCCACATCTTACGCCAAGAACACGATCTGCTATTTCATCAGAAGAAATCTTCTTTCCCTCTGCAGCTGCTTGCGCCTCCATTTGTTTCATTTCATCTTACAAACAAAAATTTAATATTTACCAAACATATTAAAAGGAAAGTATTTAATAAAGTTTGGGTATTAGCCTCGTTAACTTAATTTTTTATTTAAATACTAACATAAGCACTTACGTATTTTGCCTCATTAACCTCGGAATCCCATACGTCATTTTTACAATGTATCAACTTATGGAACTCAATCCTATTCGGCTCTTCACCAATCTCTTGATTTCGCTGCGTAAAATGGGACGAATTATTAAAATGATGAAATTCCAAAGGAAAATAATTCACTTATAAAATAATGATCATATATATACCTTTTCATGTCTGATTACGACAAATGGCTTTGAGCCTTTATGGTGTGTAGTCGTTTGCTTCGCTCGATTCTCTTTATTTATTGCGCATCTTTGCTGCATTACACAATTGGTTATATTTATATTGGAAACATAATAGTTCTAGTATAACTTATCAACACAATTAATAATTAGTAGTACTTCATTTTAAATTAAACCTGGTATTTGGGATCAGCAAACAAATCAACAAGACGGTTCCAATCTTCCTGACTGATGTTAGGAGGTTTATCTTGCCGAGTTGCTTCCATTGAGCTATGCTTATTGAATCTTTGGTGATACTTATAGCGTTCATCTTTTGATCGAAACTGTAGCAAAGCTTCAATGCTATCTTTCACATGACTCTCTCCCATATCAATTATAAACTTTGTCTACATACAATGTAATAAATACGTTGAAAACATTAATATAATTAAATTAATAGTCATAATTTTGACGAAACTTAATACTTACATTAAGCCTCTCCAAAGCCGCATTCTTATCCTCCTCGCTAAGTTCTTTCCACTTAGTTGGAACCGGAAGGATATTACGAGCAATTATTCCAAGCTCACTTGATAATTTAGATGATTGCTCTGCTACTGCTGGTCTTCTCTTGTCCTTTGAAATCTCAATTCGCATCTTACTTCCATGCGCTTTGTTGATCTTGTCTAGTCCTTTTCCCCGGGTTCGGCCACAACCTCTTTACATTATGGTAGAAGCTACATACATAGTGAAATATTTACTATGTATTTGTAATTTAGCCATTTAATTATTGAATTTGAATCAAAATAAAATATAATAATAAAAATAAAAATAGTGGGCTCTCCATGATTCTAGTTTATCCATCTTTACGATGTTTTTAAATAAGGTATTGTACTAATTTTTAATAATAAACACACACATATATATATATATGGTGAGCCCTACATGATTCTATCTTTAGTCATCTTTAAGTGCATATTTTTCAATAGTATTTTTTTTTCTTTTTATTGGGACCAATTACTTAATTACCATGGGACAGCTCAGTATGCTCCTCCCCTTCTAATTGAAACCTTGAGCGGCCAAAATCAGATGCAAAGACTTACATAATGACACTTTTTTTTAATAAAAGACAGTGTTTTTTAAGGAAGTGAGGATATTGGATGCCACATGGTATAAGATTATCATCTTTTTTGGACAATGGTTCTTACTTTTTTATCTTTAATTAATGGCTCATCTTTATTTTGTTAATAAGTTGTTCCTATACATATATATGGGATGCCACATGCTATAAGAGTCAAACCAGGCCTAAATAAAAAACTAAGTTAGGAGTAGTGGGTCCCAAACATGTGATATGTGAGATATCAAAATAATTTACCAACTAGCCCGTCAACACGGGGCCCTGACGCAACTTAAAATAACGCGCTTTGATAAAGCCCAAGTGCAAGCTTGTCAAGTTGTATTATAGTCTCGGAAGTCCGAGTGTCGAACCACAGGGATAAGTGAAAAGGGATGGAATGGATTACGGATTACGATTTTCAGATTTTGTAAGTTGGATTTGTTGTGAAACAACGGAAATGTAAAACGGTTTGAAAATTAATAAGAAAGCACTAAGGTAGGTGGAGGTTAGTTACGATTTAAGAGACGGTGATCACTAGCTCATACAAAGATTACAACACAAGGTTTCTCGAGATATGGGGAATGTTGGTGTTTCTCTCAATAGCAAAGGGTGCGACGCTAGGCGACTCATTCCCGGGTTGAAGCTATATCAAGAAAGAGACAAACGACATTCCACCAAAGATGAGGTTATCATTCCTACCTCTTAGCTACGGGTGTGAAGCAAGGCAACCCATTCCCGATGAAGCTAATCCGAGATAGATATGACAAACTCATCATTAAAAGATTTAACATAAAGCAAGTGTATGTAATCTCATGGTTTAAAGAATGAAAATTAGAAAGCGAATCCTAACAATGAAACGGAATGAAGTTCATGGGATAAATTTGTCAACTCATCGTTTATCACTTATGGAAGAAAATAAAGAGTCTAAGTATCACATATAGTGTAAGAAGCACTCAATATATCAATAAATGAATCAAAGATAAGCTAAACAAATTTATAATCCATCTATGGAGTTTTAAGAACTATTCATAATTTCTACGAAGAGGAAAAAACTCCATGGATGGGGGAAAGAGACTACAAGCTTTCTAGAACCATATAAATATGTTGCATGTTCGTTAACAACCAAGCACTAAATATACAAGGCATATAAAGTCTTAATTTAATATGAAAATACCTAGAAAGCTTGAAAGAATGGAAGATATGATGAAGCAAAGGATTCACAAATATTTATCAAACTTTAAACATGGATTGAGCCATTAATCACGGAAAATTATATCGCAATTTACCTCCATAACCTTAGTAAAAGACTACTCCATAATACTCAAAGCAAGAATTATAGAAGAAGTATTCATTTCTTAAATTCAAAGTAAACTTGCAAGAAGAAAGAAGAAATTACAAGACTTTAGCTCTCCCTTCTCTCTAGAACTTGTACAAAGCTTAGATGATATCTATCTACCCCTCCTTTGGCCTCAAACTAGCCACAAAATAACTAAAAAATAATAAAATAAACAAGGAAAAATATTTAGAGACAATAATCCCTCAAAACAGGCTGAATGGAGCAGGTAGTAGGTGTACTCGCCAGTCCATGATCGATCATGGTTATGCCCATGATCGATCATGGAAGTGTTCTGCCAAAACAAAATGGTTCCATGATCAATCATGGACATGCCTATGATCGATCATGGTTATGCCCATGATCGATCATGGTTATATCCATGATCAATCATGGTTCTGGAATTTCTTCACTCAGCACTTTGCAAGCCTCCGAGCTTACTCTTGATCAATCTATGCAACACCATTGTATCCCAATCCTACAAACACATGGAATACTACAAAATACACACCAACTTGGGCCATGTTAGATACAAAACTCGCTAAGGCACTAATCTCGAGATATGTGGATAATTAGGCAGAATTAAAGCAGCAAACGCGTCAAGCGACTCCGGGAAAGAGCTTAAACATGACAATATTATGCGTTTATCAGGCCCAAACTCTTAAACTAGTATCATGTCACCCTCAGAAGAAACTAGAAAATTACCTTCACTACTTAGGGGTGTAGGCACCGCTTGAGTCTCTGAAGAAGCTAGCCTAGCAGAATCTCTTTGTTCCATTTGCAAAGCAGAAACTCTACAACGCTTTTGGTTTCCTGGGGCCATATTCCTGCGCTTAATATAAATAAGCTGTTAAAGGATTTTAAGTAGAGTAAACGGTAAAAACAGATACTACTCGATAATAGAATTGAAGTTCACAAATATTTTGAGTCTATAAGTTACAAGCACATGCGGATACAAACAATTCAAGCAAGGCTATTATTTAATATCATAATAAGCACAGCAAATATTACAATCCATCTGAAAATAAAAATAAACATGGATAAAAAATTATATAAAATTAGTATTCAATTCACGTCAGTATCATCATCATCGATAGAAGCGCTATCATCCTCATATTCAACAAGAGTTTCGTCTTTGTCTTCATCTTCCACATCATCGTTAATGAAAGCATCTTCATCGGGAATGGTTATTTTCTCTACTTATTTGCGTCATCTCTATGTAACTTATCGACCTCAACTTGGATAACCTCAATGACCGTAGAAGGTTCATTCTCTTGGTATACAACATAATCATCTACTTCATTAGAATTATCCGATTCTAGTTTCTCTATGTCCGGATCAAAAAAGTTTTGATGTTGAAACTCTTGAATGACTTGCCAATTTTTGCCCAACTTCGTGTCATTAAGGTAGAAAACTTGCTTTGCTTGCATCGGTAACACATAAGGATCGTTCTTGTACCATATACTATTGACATTGATACTTGTGAAATGTTTATCTATTTGTATTCCCGACTTTTTCTTTTTGTCAGCTTCATACCATTCACACTCAAAAAGTATGGCTTGCTTGCACTTAATGTAGTCCAACTGAATAATATTAGTCAAGAACCCATAAAAATTGATTTCATCAGTGTCATGCTCCCCTTTCACAACCAAACCACTATTTTGACTTATCCGTCTATTGTCACGATCCTTAATGTGAAATTTAACTCCATTAGCAATGCAACTTGTATGTCGTCCTTCGTGGATCAGGCCCACAAGCTAATGCATATAATTGATCCGTAGCTTCTGAAGATCCATTATTGTACAATGTCTTCATCTGATTAAATAAAGTTATAAAAGTTAATTAAGTAACATAATTTTAAACTAATAAATAACTAGGATGTATAATAAAACTAATTGTTTCCTATAAAACTACTTACTCGTTTCCCGAACCACCTCGGGAATTGTTTTTTTTGTCTTTGTTCCAAACCCACTAGGCTTTCTTTCTCAAGCTCCTTCATATGTTCACTATAAATGTAAATACATATATTTATATATTTGCTTAGATATCTCAACAATTAACACTTTAAACATAAACTAAAATAATGACTAAAAATGGACTTACTCTAAATATGGTTCTACTTTCTCACAATTGTGAAATAAGTACCAATGACTCATTTCACGCTTTTTTTCTGTGAGATATTCAGATGTACTTGCCCCGAAAAGGTGTACTCTCTAAGAAAATACATCTAGTCCATCCTCTTGTACCTCTCTATCGTAATTTCTTTCTAGTCGATTAAATTTAGTTTCTATACCATGGAAATACATGGAGCAAAAAGTAAGGCATTCATTGATGATGTAACCCTTTGCAATTGAACCTTCAGGACGGGCTTTATTCCTCACATAACCTTTAAGAGTGCCCAAGTACCTATTTCAATTTGACACACCAAGTAAATCAATTATTCCCATTTAATTAGACAATAACACATATCCACTTAAATGGTACTATAAGTCCAACAAGAAGGAAACTATTACCTTTCAATAGGATCCATCCACCTATATTGCACTGGTCCTCTAAGAAGTGCCTCACGAGGTAAATGAACGGCTAAGTGTACCATTATATCAAAACAATCCGGTGGATAAATCATTTCAAGTTTGCACAAAATTAAAACAATGTCTTTTTCCATTCTCTTTAGGTCACCCACATTTAGTGACTTACAACACAAGTCCTTAAAAAAGTTTCCAAACTCAACCAATACAGTGTATACATCCTTAGGTATAAAACCACGAATACCAACTGGAAGTAATCGTTGCAAAAGAACATAACAATCGTGACTTTCCAACCCTGATACCTTGCCTTCATTTACATTTACACATCGTGAGATATTAGAAGCATAACCATCTGGAAACTTTACTGATTTTAAGAACTCACAGAAGCTCCGTCTTTCTATCTTTGATAATGTGTAACATGCTGATGGCATTTTATAAGTATTGCCTTGTTGCTTTAGATGCAACTCCTTCCTTATCTTCATGTCCTCCAAATCTTGCCTCGCCTTGTATGTATCTTTGGTTTTTCCTTCGATATTCAATAATGTGCCAACCATGCTTTCACAGATGTTTTTCTCAATGTGCATGACATCAAGGTTATGGCGGAGCTTCAATGTACACCAATATGGTAACTCAAAAAATATGCTTTTTTTGTCCAATTCAACTCTTCTAAAGTGCGCTTCCTTTTCCTATTCTCCAAATGCTTTCCTGGTATTAAATTATCCACATGGACCAATTATTTTAACACGCTATCACCATCTAACTCCATAGGCTTAGACTGCTACTCTGACAAACCATTAAACTTTTTACTTCTGCGCCAAGGGTGACCTTGATCCAAATATTGACGATGACCCATATAACATATCTTGCTTCTTAACTTCTGTGAAGAGGTATGCTCGTTACAGGAAGGACACGCCTTATATCCTTTTGTGCTCTGTCCAGACAAATTTACATATTCTGGGAAGTCATTTATAGTCCATAGGAGGGCAGAATGCATACGAAAACTCTTTCCAATAGATGCATCGTACGTCTCAACGCCAATTTCCCATAACTCTTTAAGTTCATCTATTAGTGGTTGTAGATACACATCTATATCCTTACCATGTGCATGTGGTCCAGGAATAAGCAACGACATCATGAAAATTGGTTCTTTCATGCACTTCCAAGGGGGTAAGTTGTAAGGCACGAGAATAACTGGCCACATACTATAAGAGTTATGCATGTTGCCAAATGGATTAAAACCATCACTAGCTAAGCCTAGCTCTATGTTACGAGGATCCTGAGAAAACCACTCATGCATCTTATCGAACTCTTTCTGGGTCTCAGAGTCTGCTGGGTGTCGTAAAACATTGTCATTATTTGTACGCTTCTCCTTGTGCCACCTCATGTCATCAGCCGTTTTCCTAGACATGAACAACCTCTGTAGCCTTGGTTTTAGTGGAAAATGGCGCAACACCTTGTGAGGAACTTTTTTACCCTTGCCATTGTTAATTTTCCACCTTGACTCCCCACATATCAAACATTATTGTCTTTCTTTAAATTCTTTCCAAAATAATGTACAATCATTCTTGCATGCATGAATCGGCATATATCCTAATCCTAAGTCACGTAACATGTTTTTGGCTTGATAATGTGACTTAGGAAGTGTCTCACCATCAGGAAAAGCTTCCTTTAACAACTCGAGCAACATGTCAAATGATTTGTTGCTCCAACGATTTATACACTTCAAGTGAAGTAACTTGATGAGAAATGATAATGTCGAAAACTTGTTGCAATTAGGGTATAATTCACGCTCCGCCTCCTTCAATAATTTATCAAATGTTGTTGTTTCTCTTTCATCAACATTGGTTGGTGTATCACCACCAAATGAGTCCATCATATTTCCATTAATAAAGGTTCCCCTGTGCATGTCTTCCATAAGTTCTTGCATTTCATCTCCCTCTTCATCTTCCGTTGCTTCATCACCATCGTCTTCAATGTCATTGATTTTAGTAAAATTATGCGACCTACTAAATGGCTCCCCGTGATATATCCACGGATCGTAGGTCGTAGAGATCCCATTTAGGAATATATGATCCTCTACTTCATCAATGTTTTTTTTATCAACGTTCAAGCATTCGCGACATGGGCACCTAATGTCATTATCTGTACCCATATGCTCCTTAGCAAATTGAATGAAGGATTTAACTCCCAACACATACTTCTTAGAGAATCTACTAGATTCCTTCATCCAACTCTTATCCATCTTTATGATTCCTAAGACATTTAAAATAATTTTTTCTAATCATTATAATGCATTGCAGCACCATATCCACAAAGGTTTTGAAAAGAATTTAACTATGTAAACAAAAATACAACTTAATTAGTAGCTTATAATCTGAATGGATTGTTTGTTGTGCATCTATGAATCTTAATTATTCTATATAAGTTTTATTTATCCTTTTTTTTCACTAGAAAGAGGTTACGAAGGAAAAGACTCAGACTTGAGAGCAAGTGGGTTAGCGTAGTTTGGAAGGTGTACACTCGAATTTGGGAGAGATCCCAAGTTCGAGTCTCTCTAAGAGCATCCACAATGGAATGGGTAAAATTTAGGCCAAATTTACCATATAGCTTCTTAAGTTTTAAAGCAGGTCACAGCGGAAATGGTAAAAAAAATAGTAATACGAGGCTGCTTCACCCATATGATTTTTGTGCTTAAAAAAAAATACCTATACGAGGTTCCAACGCTCGTATGGGTTAAAAAAAAAATTAAGAGACTTAAATCTCCATTATAAAAAGAAGGCTTTAACCTTTCTATTCTTTAAATAAAAAATAAAAAAAATTGAGAATATACGTGAGTCGAGTTGGCTGAAGGGTAGATCCCAAAACAAATTCATAACATTGACATAGCCTAAATGTTTACATATGATTATCCAAATCCCAACCAAACAAAGCCTAGTTTTCATTTGCTTAGTACAGTAACATATACATCAAGAAAGTAATTTCTTATAAGAGTGTATATGCTATTGATAATTTTGTATCAATTAAATAAACAATTTGATCACAAATGAGAAATCCAAGAAAGTTTAATGGAACTGAAAAAAAGACTATTCCAAATGTTTCAGTTCGGGTAGTGCCCGAAACCTACTGGTTCGGGTTCGAGTACCCCACGGGTACCCACAAAATTATTTTATTTATTTATTTTTAAAAAAATGCCACTTTTTTTTGCATCAAGATTACTGATTTTTAACTTTGTTTTGAAAATCATTTACCAAAAAGCAATATGATAGCTCTTGATCAAGTAAACAAGCAATTAGCAAGTACTGGGAGCCTTTTCTTTACTGTTCAACTTTTATGTTTGTAACCAATAATATGCCCTCTCTTGAATCCTTAGCATCTATGAAAAATTGAAAAATGAGATGATATTTTGTTGAAGTCCCTATATGTGATATCTACTCATTTTATTAGATGCAATTAGACTTTAAAATATATTGTGGCAAAATTTCCTTTATCTGGTCATTAACTTAATAACTTGCCAGGTAATTAGATTTTGGCTTCGTAAAGTATACAATTGAAGGATAAAAGTATCTATAAGGGCTATACATTGATAGACAGCTGAAAAATCAAGATTACATATACAGATTCTGTATGAGGGACCAGAACCTTCAAGCAATTCCTTCATTCTTCTTTAAGTATAGTTTTATTTGGAAAGTGTGTATATATATTTAGAGAGAGGGGAGAGTTACTCACTTACTCAGAGGGAGAGAATCGGAGATAATCGAGAGATAAGAGATTGGAGAGTAGAATAAGTAGGCACTTAGATACCCAGAACTGAACCAGACTCTCTTATTTTTTTCTTTACCCGCCCCATACCAGGACCCGGACCCGAAATATACCACCCGAAATAGACCCGTTCAGGTAAAGACCCGCGGGTACCCGAACCGGCGGTTATTTTTGCTATCCCTATGCAGGTGTGATGTGGGTATGTGACTATACTGAAAGATCATATAAATATAACTATAACATGTACACATTAATACTTTATTCCTATCCCCATAAAAACAATAGTTAATTTAATGTAATCTACTTCAGTTAATTTTATGTAATATATATATAAATACGTTAATCTTATGTAATGTGTATCTAAATACACAAAGCCACAAATCTTGCCATTCTCACACCTGCACCGCTTCTTGGGAAGTTCCCACCCTTAAGTCTATTTTATATATATATATATATATATATTTGGATTGATAGCATTTTCCAGGACATTAAGCAACAGGGTCCAATCATAGTGAAATTAATATTTTACCAATGCTTTTGAAATTTCTGTGTCTTTCCAAATATCTGCTTAAGAGCTTAATGGCAACTTCAAACCAACACCACCCCCCCCGGGCCCTCGGCCAGCGAACGTAGTATAAATCCCTCTAAATATTGGTTTGTTAATTTATAAATATATCCCCCAACAAACCCAGTACACTAAAATCCCCCCCACTTACTGCCTTTTAGAATACTGAAGAGATTTCAATTCAAGCATTTATTTAAGTGAGAAGTAGGGCTAAACAAGTAATGTAAAGAACAATCACTATAAACAAACATCCATCAAATAAAATAAACAAACATCCAGCAAATAAAATAAACACACATTCTCCCTCCATGGAAGGATTTCGTGTGTAGAGACTGACGGCTTCTATGCGAATGGAGATGGAGATGTAGGTTTGAGTGCGTGGAGATGGAGCGTCAGAGAGGGTTTTGTGCGCAGAGATGGAGCGGTAAAGAGGGATTTTATGATCGTTTGTTTGGGAGATGGAGGGTTTTTTATGATTGAAAGGGGGGGGAGGGTTTTGACCATTATAGATAGACACGTTGCTTCTTGGCAATTTTTACCACTTTAACTTATTTTATTTTTAATTTTTTTAATATGATTTTTGTGATCTTTACTATTAAGTGCAAAAGTCAAATATATATATATATATATATAACAGATAGATTTGTAAGCAAATAAATTTGCAAAAATTAAAATGTAAAGACATGTACACATAAAATTGTTAAAAAATTGAATCTATAATACTTGATATAATAACAAATGTAAAAATATATATATATATATATGTACATAAATAAGATATATTTACAATTATAACATGAAAACGCAACAACAAATAAAATTATAAACATTAAATCTAAAATCAAACAAATATATTTAAGAGTATAACATTGAAAATTTAGCAAATGTAAAATTGATAATATATATAACAGATAGATTTGTAAGCATAACTTGCATACAATTGAAAATGTAATAACATATATAATCACATAATTATGCATGTATAATTATATATTTTTGTAATTAAGGTAGTTACGTTAAACATGTAATAATGTTAATATTTGAAAATAAATAAATATTTTATATACAATTGAGTATATATATATATATATATAAATGTAAAATTGAAAAATATATAAAACATATATAATCATAAACGTATAAAAATTGTAGACAACTATATTTGTAAAAATTAAAATGTAAGACATGTACGCATATAAAAATTGTTAAAAAATGAAGTCATGATAATTTATTTGTTATAAACACATATAATTTTAAAATCATAAAAAATTAAAATGTACAACAGATATATCATATATGTGTAATCATAAAAATGAAACTGATTTTATATTTAAAAATTGTGAAAAATAAATATGTATACAACGTATATTACAATTATTTTATAAATAAATATATATATGTAGTCATCAAAACAAGTATACTTGTAATCATAAAATTGAAAATTAAAATGGAAATATAAAACATATATAAGCATAGAAATTTTAAAATTTGTAGAAATAGGTATATATTCGAAAATTGAAAAAACTTCAACACAGATACATGTCTACATAGTTGTAAAAATGAACTATAAATAGGTATATTAGTAAAAATTAAAATAAAAAGACATGTATACATATAAAAAATGTGAAAGATTTGAATCATAATAAAATCATAAAAAATGAAAGTGTATATCGGAGATATATATATATATATATATTCATATGTTTGAAAAATAGTAATATATTTGAAAATATATTGAAACCTCAGTAATTTGAATTTCAAATACTGAATTATTTTAATTAATTTAATAAGTTAAAAAATCAGTAATTATTGTTTCCTTGTATAATTCAAAATTCAAAAACAATTTCAATTCATAAATCCTTAAATTAAGCAAGCCTTACAACTTCCTAAAAACAAATACTGGAGTAAAATTGTCAATTTAAGGTGAGTTTCTAGCTTGGATTCATCGTATTAATGGCAACATATGGTTAAATAGTTAACCTAGGGAGGTACCACTAATTTCTAAAACTAAGTGGTCATCACCCCTAATATGTTTCAAAACTAGGGGTGAAATCCTAGTTTCCTAAAAAATATTTGGGGAAATTAAAAAATAGGGTTTGTATGAAAAAAAATTATGCAAAAGAACCAAGGAATAATATTTTTGTAAATTAAGGGCTTATATTTGACCAAACTCCAAAAGGAGTGCAAAGTTAATTTTGCAATAAATTTTTAAATTATATTTTTTATGGAATCATGCAAAATTAAGTTTGCACTACATGTTTTTTAGCATACTTTTATAAATAAGTGTTTAATTGATAGTTCTTTAGAATAATTTTAACAAATTACATATTCAAAACCTATTTATTAATAAAATGCACATAATAGTTTTTTCGGAGTTACGCAAAGTTAAGTTTGCACCCTTTATTTTCTAAAACATTACTATGCATTTGTGTTTATTTGATATTGTTTTAAACTTTTATGAATGAAATATAATAATATACTTGTTAAAAAATATAAATACATCATGCGAAACAAATTTGATTTACATTTTTCTGATTGCAAAGTTAAATTTGCATAAAACATAATTTTATGCAAAGTTAAGTTTGTACTCAACATAATTTTGTGCAAAGTTAGGTTTGAACTCGATCAAAGCCTTTATTTTAAAACAAAATTGATAAACAAGCTCTTATTTTAGAATGATAATGATATCTAGGCCCTTATTTCTTAAAAATATTATTTGTTAGTTTTTTTTGCAAAAAACATTATTATGTAAGACCTTTTACCTTATTTTTAGAAAATATTTCCAGGCTTTTCCTTATTTAAGTATCTCAACGGAAATATTTAAAGGACTGTATCACCATAAAATGTAATCGATATACTTGTTGAGACAGATATTACTTCACAATATTTCTACTGTTTCTTGATTAATAACAATATTTGAGAAGATTTATTTGTTTTAATCCCATGAAGTTAGACCGCATTTTTACTTTTATTCATGAAGTTTATTTTATATCGCATCCATCTGTAAAGTTTATCTTGTTGTCACTACAGTCCAAAATTCAATGCGCCATTTGTTTCTTTTACGGAATATGACACGTGCAGCTAACGTGGCTTAAATATTAAAGTCACATGTGTTATTTTTGATCCAAGAAACAAACTAAACTGCTTTTAGATTTTGAACTAAAATAATAACGAGATCAAATTTTACAGATGAGTGTAATAGAAAATAAATTCTACTGATGAAAATGAAAAGATAATCAAATTTCCCCCAAATGTAGTTAACTCTTTCCAAAAGAACTTTAGCGTGAGGTTGGGGAATAACTAATAGAGAGCACAATTTCAAATGTACCCCCCACTACCTGACTCAGTCTTGATCATCAATCATGAACATAAATTGAAAATAATCAAAGCAACATCTTTTAAGAACATCCGAATTTATTTATATAGATTAAATTACAGAAAACATAAATAAAATTTTTGCAAGCCAGATATATATAAAAAATACACCTACAAATATAACATAGATCACACAAACATACGTAGAACATTTGCAGAAGAAATTATCTTCTACTTATTTGTCGGATTCGACACTCAACCGTGACTACTAGTGTTTCAAGAACTGACTGAACCATTTGGCCGAGAGTTTGCTGTATCTCTTAAATCCGTCGTCAAAGTCTATGTAGTAAATTCCAAAGCGAACATTGTAACCTGAAGCCCATTCGAAGTTATCTAAGATTGACCAAGCATAGTATCCCGCAACGTTGCAACCATCGCTGTTTGAAAGTTTAAGTAAGGAAAAAATTACATGCACCTCTTGTGGAAAAATATCAAAAATAGTTATAAAGTTGAGCTTTCCATTATTTAGAAGAAAATATTTAAGAAGAATTAAGTACAAATAATCAAATTTACAAACAAAATAAAAAATATTTTACTTTTAACCAATCTAGAGTTTCATTTCTACAAAATTTATTAAAAAGTTGAATCAAGAAGTGTGTGAGATGCCCATCCAAATCTCAAAGGCCAAAAATTAATATATATATATATATATATATATCAATTAATTAATTTCAACTGCACAATTTCTAAATTGAAATTTTGATGAATTTCTATAAAAATAATCTACTCATCACAAAAATTGTCTTCACCAATTTTGGTCAAATATTTCATTAATGTATCCCATAAGATAATCAGCGTTTCTTTTTCTTAAACACATGACATATCTTTTTAGAGAAGAACTGTGTATATATACTATATATTTGCTGCAATATTGTTACCATAATTACTTTAATTTCTTTGCAATAATGAATTATTGTAGTAAATTTTTGGGATTTTGTTTTTGTTAAGAAACTTACTTCACTGCTTTTAGAACGTGAGCCAGATGGAGATAATAGTAAGTAACCCTAAAGTTGTCTTTAAGGGCAAGCTCCAATGGTAATGTGGAATTATTAATCTCATCAACCCCTACAAAATAAACAAAATTAATAAAAGAAAATTTGTTTAGTTTTTGTTTTTAATTCAATTTCCAAACATTGCACCATAATAATAATAATAATAATAATAATAATTTATAATTTGTTACCATTTTCCGTTATATAAAGAATGGGATTATTGTACTTCTTCTTTATGAATCTTAACAATTTCCACACTCCTGTAGGATAGACATGAAGCCAGTCGGATCCAGCCTTTGCGCCAATTGGATTGCCCAATGAATCAACTGACATAAAGTTAATGAAGTATTAGATAATGCTATTACAACTCTTTAACAATACAATTTTTTTGAATAAACTGACGCAACACTAATCAAATGAATTTGTAGAGATATGTATTTATAGTTCTGTCTATTTTTTCTTTTGTTTGATTGTTGTCACCTCACTTTGTACAAAAATAGAATATGTTTAGCATTTTGAACTTACAATATGTAAGAGTAGCATGAGAATCCGTATTGTATCTTGCATGTTCGTAAATTGTGTTGAGACTATCAATAACATAATATGCAGTGTAGTAGTTCATTCCAATAAAATCAAAGGATCCCTTTAGTTCACGAGACTCTTTTTTTGTAAATTTTGGTAACCTTTCCCCAACAAGCTTTTCCATTGAGCTAGGATATTTACCATACACCACTGGGTCCATAAACCTGTCACACAAATTTATCATACATGTAGTGAAATTTGTGTACAAAATAAGTACCGAAAATCCATTACATTGTTGTACACCAACTGGTGGTACAAACAGTTAATGCACGTTGGGACTCTTTATGTGCATAAATATTTGTAAACATATATGTTTTGTAAAAATAATAAAATACTGACCATCCAAGCATGAAATCAAGGGCTCGACCGGCAGCCAGTCTATCGCCTGAACTACTAGAGTTTTGTGGTACCATCCAGGTTGACACAAGCGTAATTCCAATCTTTCCTTTTTGGAATGCCTATACCAAATATGTACTTCGAAAATTATTGCTATTATACTTATATATATGCTCAAATTAAATTTTTATTCGCGCAATAATCTACATGACCATATGCTACATGTGACTATTATGCATTAAAAATGTACATAGCGTGAGGGATTATTAGGTGTAATGTGATTATTGAGCATTAAAAATATACCTGATACTTTTTCCTGTACAATTTTACAGCAGCGGAATGAGCGAGGAGTTGGTAATGAGTCACTAAATAGGGTTCAGTGGATGAATTTCCGCCGGTGCACGTTGAGTCTATCCAAGAAGAACAATGACCAGGTGCAAAAAGACCGTTATCATAACCACTTACACTATAGCTCCATGGCTCATTGAATGTGATCCAACTCTTCACTAGATGTCCAAATCGTTTAAAACAAACGTCTACATAATCAAGATAATCATCCCTGAAAAACAAGTTCAACATATATTTTCTTAAATTTTTATACAATTTCTCTCCCAATTTATTGAAACACACACACACACATATATATATTGAAATTGATCATATTATTGTAAGACTATGAAAATTGTCACTTACACAACTTTAGTACTTAAGAAACCACCATACTCCTTTTCCAAGCCTTGTGGAATATCCCAATGGAATAGTGTCACAGATGGCTCAAGACCTGCCCATATATATATTTAACAGCCAAAAATGAACATGTATATCAATTTTTCCAAACACTTACTTTTATGTTGAATTTTTCTATGAATTTTTGTGGAGGTGATCTACACACTATATAGATCATCTCTACAAGTTTTCATAATTTTTTTTTTGCTTTATCCTACTAAATGGTCATCCCTTCTTTTTGTTAAAGTTAGTGAATCTCTCCTTATAATCTAACTCTCTCTCTCTCTATATATATATTTGTGATAAAAAGAAAATAAACTACCCTTTTAAATATTAGTCAATTATATGAAATATATAATGAAATATTGAATGTCAAACCTTTTCTTTTGAGATACTTAATGAGGTTCAAATAGTATTTGATTCCGGCCTCACTCACACCATCACTTAGCTTCCCACCTTCAAAACAAAAACGAAAATGCATCCAAACATATATGATTTCAAAAGAAAATAAATTGAAAATCTAACATCAATAAATTTACATTTAGCTTAATCATAGCTCTACATACGACAAAAGCTTCATTTGAGAAAATTTGTGAATAGTTTTGGTGTTCATATATAATATGTTTTATTGAGAGGTTTTGCTGAAGTTAGTGCTTAGTTAGCAGACTTTTTATGCACTAGAGATATTTCTAGACTCAGTTCACTAAAAATGTATACAAAATTTTATGCACTAGATGACGGTGTCAAATCGGATTGGATTAATTAAGACTTAAGTGGAGGTACTCTTCCCCAAAGATGTGGTGACACATCATATTTTTTTCATATTTCTTGTGAGTGTAGCATAAAAGTTCAAATTGAAAAGATGAAGTAACAAAGTAGTTTACTTATGAACTAAAAGTTAAAAGTTCTTTGTTTATGTTACAATCATAGTTGGAGAAAATATGGAATATGACAAGTATGAACTGAATCTTACTTGGTATAATTCTTGCCCATGAAATTGAGAATCGGTAGGAATCTAGGTTTGCTTGCTTGATGAGATCTATATCTTCCTGTGACATAATAAATAACAAAAACAAATTTGTATTATTTTATTTTAATTAATTCAAGATGCCCTTATAATTAATTTAATCATAAATGTGTGATGCTATAAATATTAGATGGCCGGAAATTATTCAGAGTCATATTGAAGAAAAAAAAATGTTTAAGTTGCATCATACCTTGTACCGATAATACGAATTAATTGCCACGTCTCCGTTACTACGATTCAGTATTTTCTCTGCAATGTTCAAATGTTATATATATATATATATATGTATATATCTATTAGAATAACCATAACAATAATAAATTAAGAATATTTAATTATTTTATATTAACGGTTGAAAATTCTGGTTTATTAGACTAAAGTTTAAAAATTCAAATTCTGAAATCTCGCTGGAGGAATATATTATTTTTTGCGAACACTTGCTCAAAGAAAAATTATTTGTCAAAATCTGAACCCTAAAATTTAAATCTAGCGGTCGAGATCTTCCAACTCTATTCTCAAGTGATTTTCATTACTATAAATCACAAAAAATAACGTTTGAAGCTACAAATGAGAGAAGAAGAAAGATGAGAGAGACCAGGATATGTGTGGGTAAAATAATCCCAATTACTTTCCCCTTTGCCATCTTTATTCCATGCACCTTCAATCTGAAACACCAAAACACATACAACAATCATATTAAAAAGTAGAGATAGCTAGCCTGTACTAATATGTTGTGAAATAGAAACCCTTTATTTCTTTAATATATATATATATATATGTAATACATTTTAGAGCAATGGGCTCTCCCTCATATGGTATGAGTATTCATTTTTCACTTAAGTAGACATGATTCAAATCCTGCTAACGGCAATTTAAAAATCTCTTTTGGGGACCTTTGTTAAGGGAGGGCTCCCCCGCTGTGTAGCTCAAATTTCATTTGTTAATTAATAACAATGTCACTCTAGTCCATGACTAGTATATCTTTTGTTCTTTTGAAAATTTAGTATTTTCAAAAAGAATATATCTTTTGTTCTTTTGAAAATTTAGTATTTTCAAAAAGAATAACTACTTGGCTAAAATAATAGTCATGCATGAATGTGCATGGACAAGCTTCACATCCAAGGGATAATAATTTGAAATATATATATAAATAGTCATGTTATACGTTTGCAGACTACCTTAGTAATGAAAAACATGTTCCGTACGTAAATAAGTTTCTAGCCTGAAAAAATCATCGCTAAAAGTTAACAAACCAACCAGTTTGATGCGATATATATACCTGATAAGCGGATGATGCTGCCCCAAAGACAAAACCAGTAGGAAAACTGCTACGGTTCATAAACTGAATCTGATAACTTGGCGAAATTGGTGGAGCTGTATGATCTATCGCACTCAATCCATAGCCTTGTGGGAAAGCCGCAGCTGAAATCGAAACTGGATAATAAGCAATTAGAGACACAAGCCCTAAAAGAAAAATATTGCTACTCATCCTCATTATATGAATAAATATTGTTGATACTTTAATTAAGTTGCTAATGTTGATGCTAATGTTTGATAAATGAATGGGTTTTTATAGTGGAATTCAAAGGTTGGTACAATTTTTGACAAATTGAATGCACGAGGATATACTAATTTTCTCAAGTATATGCATGCAAGCCACCTATACTATACACGTTAATCCACTTTTATTTTATTTAATTAATTACTTAATGACTATAAATAAGATGATACCAAAACAAATAATTCAGTTTGGTAAGACAAGATTAATTAACTTATTAATGTTATTATAGATGTGGTCCTCTCTAATACATGTTGATTTATGTCCACATGGTTAAGAAAAACATTCTTAAATACTTAACGATTAGAGTGAACTATTACTATGTAAGGGTAGTATAACAACTAGTAATGTTTTGAATTATTTTTAGACATTTTTTTCATCAAGCACATAGTGCGTGCGTGTATGCAAACCTATGCTAATAATTAGTACCATATATTATTAGTGACTACTTACGAGTCACCACAAGCTTTGTGATTTTTGGTCTCCTCTTCCATAATACCAATACATGTTTTTATTATTATGATTGTATATGATGTTTAATGTTTCATCGTAGTACATGTATGCAGTGGTAGAGCCAGAAATATCATTCAGGTGGGGCCAAATTAGGACCGACCCGACTCTAGGCGAAATTTTTTTTGGGACCCTTTCCTATTCGTATAAATTCAAGTATCTTTTTTAAAGCATATGATTTTATTTTTGTATATTAGAGTGCAAAAATTAATCGAAACAAATAAAGAACGAAGATAAAAAGTACTGCTGTACTGCGGCTGAAAAAAATAAAAAAGAGAAAGTACAACTGAACAAAAAAAGTATAAAGCTGCCTCCTCTATTCTTCTTACACCAAACCTATATAGAATTACAGATCCAGCCCCCCGAACATACACATCTCGTCAAAGGCTGAAACCCTTACATACTAAATTACCCAAACGATCCCCTACTTTTACCTTGCCTCAAAAGAGGCCCTGCACTTTATAAAAATTCATCAAAGGTCCAGGTGGGGCCATGGCCCCTCCTGGACTCCACGTCGCTCCGCCCCTGCATATATGTGGTGCTTAAAATAAAAGTTTGTAGAGTGCCCTTATCAAACCCCAATCATAATGGATTTCGCTCCTGTGCAGTGGCTTAAATCCACTGCATGGTTATTTTGGGCGTATCCTGACCGTCCTTTTTTAATGAATGGATCAGATGATTAAACGTCAGCAATCCATTATAAAAAAAACTACTAAACTATAACGTTTTTTGTACTCAATGTTTAACGCAGTCTTTTGCCCTGTTTCTTGTCTTCTGTCTCATTTTCAATTCTATCAGCCGCAACTCTGTCAATTTCTGTAAATTCCTTATATTACACCCAAGCTCATAAGAACTTACCATTTCAAAGTAAAACTAATTTAAGTGAGTATATGAGGCGTATAAATTTAAAATGGACGGTCACGATACACTTAAAATTATCTCGCAATGGATTTAAGGGGAAATTAAAATAAATTAAATTTACAGAAAGTCATCTTCAAAATAAGGGCAAAATGATCTTTCTCTTTTTCTCACTTGGCTCATATGCTTACAAAACATACTAACTGTAGAGTTTATAGAGGGGAGAAATGTAGATTACAAACTCCGAAAATACAATTTTATTAAAGTATGAGGTGTAAACTGAAAATATATCTTAAATATTTATTTGAATTTATGGATGTTTATGCATGTTTATTAATTTAATTTCCTATTAAGGCTATTATCCTGTGTTACATAAGTTTTCTTTGTTAATTCCCTTGCTTGTGTAAGAGACTTCAATTATTTTTTCTTGAAGAAACAAAAAAAAAACAGATCTTTTCACGTGATTTTATTAAAATATTCTCTTTCAAACTCATCTTTGTTTTCAACTGGTTGGTAGCCTTTGCATGCTGGTTTATTAACTTACCATTCGGCCATATAATATATACTATAATAGTCATACACTTTAATGTGTTTATAATTTTGTATATATATAGTAATTTTTAACGTTTAAATTGTGTATAAAATCATTTAAAACAATATGTTTATGTTTGATGAGAGATCGAACTGCATAAATAGAAAGACTAAGTAGTGAAATTTAAGATCTATCATCACTTTTTTTTTAAAAAAATTACAATATATAACAATGTAAGCAAACTTATTAAAAAACTAATAAGAAATACCATAGAATCACAATACTAATGTACTAGAATTTTCTTAGAATTGTAATTGCATAAAATTACAATACCATTGTTTGGATATTATGTAGCTTTCATTTAGAATTCCAAATTTGTTTGTTTGAAAAATTCATTTGAAATTCTAAAAAGACAATGGGTTTAAGAATCTCCCCACCACTTTTTAATGCCGGAGTACCATTACTGGTTGCTAAAACGTTGGAGTGGCAGCTGTAGTTGCTGGAATTTTAGCAATACGTGATGTCAATGAACGTTACTGACTAAAGTTCTTCAATGTATATATAAATTGTGTACGTATATATATATACATGCATATATTAGTAATATAAAATACATGATATGTTATAATTAAGTTGACGGTGTTGTGTACAGGGGTGGGGGTGTGTGGCTGGAACGAGTTAGCACTATGGCGGGGTGTATGTCTGTTTTTGTTGGTGGGCGGGCTGGTGCTTGTTGGGGGGGGGGGTAGGGGTGGAGTGAGTGAGTGATCTTAATTAATGGTTAATTTTTATGTTTTTGAATTCAAAGAAAATTTGAATTAGAAAACTCTACTCTACATATAGAATCTAATCCTTTAGAACTGAGAATTCCAAAACCATGACCGTTTAAACTATCCAAACAATGGAATTCTAAAACCATGTTTCAATTCAAATTATGTGGCATTAAATTAAAGTTGCCAAATGCACAATATTTTTCCAACTTTATCATTTTAGTTGTTTTTTAATTTTTTTCAAAATACCGTTTTATAAACCTTTTATTTCTTAATCTCTTGCCTCCTCAATTCTTACGCATAAATTCAAGTGGACCCCTTATTGACCTCATTTTTCTCAAAAGTACTATGCAACGAGGTCCCAGCATATAAAGTTTATAATTCATCCAAGACATAAAGGGTCTACTGAAAGTAAAACACATATGCTGTCAACAAAACTTTAAACGCAGTAGCCCTTCTGTTGTGAATGGCCCTCATATTAGTAGTAGTATAGAGGCGAACTAAGAAGATGCATCCTTCCCTTTCCCTTTCCCCGTGGAACCTGCTGAAGTGCCTGTATTGAAAGTTAATTAAGGTGAGTTAAACGCACTCAGTGGGAATCATATAAAATAGATTAATTGTGAAAATAGCATATAGAAATTTTAGGAACAATTTCATAAAACAAACATCTTATTTGATCAGATCCTATGGCACAATGTAATGCACATTCATCTCGTATGTGCCGAGCTGTAACCTCAATGATTCCCGTGACTATCTAAGCGTATAATTAGGTATGCATTTCGTGGCCTTTCACCCACGTGACAGCAGGGCCTCTCGTTCGTTTTCGTGCACTGTTTCGGATCTTGCACCCAAGAAAGTATGTCCCATCTTCTGGCCCCGTCTAATGAGACCATACATGGGATCGTTCATGGACTAGCGCCGACGTTCACTTTCAATTAACACATTAACTGGCTCATTAAGGAACAATGATGCTATACTTATAATGTCAATAAGGTAGTCAAAGGGGTAAAGCCTTGTATAAGTGATTCTGTTGTGAGTAATAGATCTTTCAAGATGCATTTCACACCATAATCTCACCACTTGGACTGTTAAATGGGTTTACAAGTTTAATATCAAAGGTTAAGAACATGTGGATGAGGTTCAAGTAGATCTTGATGTAAATTAGTTCAATAGTCATAATTTCTAGTTGAAACATGAAGTTTAAAGTATATTTAGTCTATAACAATCATCAATTCCATCACCGAAGTGCAACCACATCATAAACCCCAAAACCCATCTAAGCAAACTAGGTTTTTAAGGAACTATGTAGTAGAATAACAATCAATAGATAATAAGATGTAAAATAGGTTTTGGTACTAAATTCTCACATTATTAGAGCTATATCCTCAAGTATGAAGGGTTGAATCAAGTCGAAAGCCGCTGTATTGAGAAATTCCCAATTTCATGCTTGAAGCTTCAATAATGGAGGAGAGAGAAAATGATGGAGATGAAGATGGTGATGATGAAACCTTGATTTGGGGAGGATAAGTGAGGGGAAATCTCTTTGGAAACCTTCCTGTGGGAACTCTCACCTCTCTCTAGCCTTTCCGTAGTGTAACACTTGCAAATGAGGTGAAAAAGGAGAAGGCTCGACTTAAATAAAACAAGGTCGGTGCCAAAGCAGGAAGGCCGGTCCGATTTGCCCATTTTTGGGGACTGATCCGCAAACCAGAAAACCCTCAAAACCAAAAGGCCGGACTGGTATGGAAAATTACCAGACCGGTCCGCATATAAAGTCTCCAAGTGCTGGTTTCGGGCAATTTTGCAACTTCGCGCTCATTTTTCACCATTGAGGAGAGGGAATTGGACTTTGGCCAAAAGAAAAAAGTTTTAAATCATTGAAATACCTTTCCAACAACGCAAACGAGGACTCATTTGTACTTCGTATGAAGAAGTTATGCTTTTCCAAAGAAAGGAACGTTGGTTTGTTAGCAAAATTGAAAATGATTGATTTAAGAACCAACTCTCACTCGGACTACCCAAAACACTATATGGCTATATTGGAAGGTTATATAACAATCATACAATATTCATAAAGTTGTAATTTTCTTGAAATGAAGGGACGGGTATTACAATCTCCCCTCCTTAAGAAATTTCGTCCTCGAAATTTAGAAGAGGTAGGTTTAGAAAGTACCTTATCGAAACAAGTGCGGATATTTTTCCAAAATTTTGGATTCTAGTTCCCAGGTAGCTTCCTCCACACCATGGTGTTCCTAAATGACTTTTAGCAATGGTATCACTCGGTTACGAAGAACTTGTTGCTTACGATCCACCACTACTACCGGATATGTTTCATAAGAGACATCCTCGTTGATTTCAAGTTCATCAGTCGGAACGACATGAGAAGGATCCGGCACATACTTGCATAGCATTGATACATGAAACACGTTATGAATGCGCTAAAGTGAAAAAGGTAGAGCCAGTTGATAAGAAACTGAATCAACACGTTCAATAACTTCAAACGGCCCAATGAACCAACATGAAGAAGATAGAATCGTCAAGTTCAAGTAAGATAAAGAAATTAAACTAATCCAATCCTGGACTTCAATCATTAATAAACATAAATGATTTATATACAAAAAAAGGTGATTAATTGGCGAGAAAATGCAAAGAAAATATACTATTAAAATTTACAAGAGATATATTGACGTTGAACCTCACGTTTTGGATCACATTTGCATTTGAACACTATTTTATTTTGTTGTATTTGCATATATCCTATCAAATCTAAAAAAAAATAAAAAAAAATTAACCAATCGATATATTCCTAATGAATTCATATATATATATATATTATTTTTCATATTTACTCTTGGTCGTATATAATCCCGGCCAACCAAATCAAAAAGTGAGAACAATGTTAAATATTTGATGGGAAATAGCACAACTTATTGTAAAAAAAATATTCGGATCCATCGTGGATGAGAACAAGATAATTTTATATATATATATATAAAATAAAAATAGAAAACATACTAGTTAGAGATGGCTATTTTGTTTCTTGAGATAATCGTTGTTGTGTTTGTAAAATTTAAACTAGAGAAAACTCTAGTGGGAATTGGTCCCATCGAAGAATAAAAAAATATGCACGTGCCTTGCACCAAATATGCAAAAACTAGTACCCTTGAAGAAAAATAGTACCAAATATGCACGTGTGTGTATTGGGCATTTTACTGGTATATATATATAATACTTCTTTTGTGAATTATTTAGTTTTCTATACCCCTGAAGTTTGATAATGTTTTCCTTTTGGTCCTTGAAGTTCCATTCTTTCCAGTCCCATCCATAAAGTTTGGTCCATGCATTTTTACTTTAGTCTAAAATCCAACTTGCTTTTTACTTGCTTGATAGTAAATAACACGTGTAGCTCACATGGCGTATAGGTAAGGAGTAAAATGGCTTGCGTGTGAGATGCACACACTATTTTTAGTCCAAAAAAGAAATGACTGGAAATATTTTGAATTAAAGTGACAACTAAATCAAATTTTTATGAATTTGACTGAAAATAATGAAATTTTATGGACCAAAGTCAAAACATGGTCAAACATTAGGGTCTAAAGTATAAACAACTCATTCTTTTGTTCTTCAATTTGTAGTTTATTTCGCTTTGGTATATTTGAGGAAAAAACTAATTTCAATTTAATTACTGGTCCAAACATAATTTGTTTATCTACAGTGGTATTTAGTACTTTCATTATGCGTAAAAATGAAAAGTCGGTATTTAATATTTAAAGAGACATAAAATGGGCTTATATATATATTGGATCTGAATCAATGAACTTGTTAGTTTCAGTCATGCACGGATGCTCCGGTCAACACAGCGAAGTAAGAGAGAAACTTCATTTCATCTGTTCAAAATTAAGATAAGTGGTGAAACTGAAGTTTATAATAAATACTACGCACACTTTACGTGTATATATAAATATTGAATAATTATTTACATTAAAAATATATAATTATATTTAGTCTAATGGTTATTAGATGTGTTCGTTTGTTAAAGGTTATGATCCTTCCCTTAAGGGTAAATTAGTAATTTTATCCAATAGATACTAAATTTTATGTTTTTCAATCCTACTTTTTTAGCGTATAGCCTGTTGACATGTTTATACTCATCTTACAAAAAATTGGAATGAAAACATTAGGCAATTATTGTTTTTCCAAAAAAAAAAATAACAGCATAAATTGTAAAACACAACAAAAAGTAGAGATTATCAATGAGTTTCTTCAAGATATACAAAATGCTATGTACGTCAATGTAACCATTTTACGTTTTTGGTTCGAAATTAAATGAAGAAAATTAATTATATAAATATTAGTATTTTTTTTACAAACAAAAATATCAATTTTTGGTTTCATCACTCTTTAACTACTCTCCTTGATATCTACATATTTCACAATATTTCTTATATTCTATTTGTTATAAATACTTCAATCTACGCACAAGCTAAATCAAATATAATACACATATAAAAATAAATAAAATAACTTGTATTAGAAGTTTGTCGAGAACATAAAAAATAAAAATCGTGTAACGTACATGCATACGAGAAATGCAATAAACATGATTTTGGATACATTTGAACCGACAAAAAGATATATTATCCGTATTGATTGAAATTTGTTTCCACTAATTAAATATGTGGGAATACTTGAGATAGTGAGAGCAAATCAGCAATCTCAAGCAACCGAATTGAGTATTATTAAATTAAAGCATTTATTTATAAAAATGATCATATGGTATGAGAAATCATAGAAAATAACCTCGTAGATGTTACTGTTACAATTATTATTATTTTTTTAATTATATATATACATATTTGGTTAATTAATTTATTTCTTGAGATAAAAGTTCTCCTATTTGTTAATCATTGAAAAATTTAGAACTCATTTATTTATTTTTCTCTCAATATTAAAGTAGTGACATTTACAATATCAGTTTGTTTGAAAAAGAAAATATAATTAATTCTTGAAAAGGATAAAAAATAAAAATTAAATAAGTTAATGGTAGGTGATAATGGCATATCTGAAACTTAGAGCATATATGATATTATATTTATTATTTTTTTCAAAATAGATTAATAATAGTTTATTTTATCTGAAAACTAATTCTAATTTTTAAATATTAAGTTGATCTAAATGTTAACATATTAATTTAAACTTAGTCAATTATTCTGCTGGCATACGTGTATCCTATATATGATCAATAATTTATAAATTTTAATAATCCATAAAATACTAATGGAAATATATAAATGGCTCATGTTGGAATTAACTTTATTCATAGGGAAGCAATAGTTGAGTTAAGGATTTTGCCAAATTCGAACTTGATATATTTAAAAATATTATTACTTGAAACTAAACTTGACTAAAAGTATATTTGCTTAAAAAAAAGTAAGAAAGTCTACCCGATTTACTATACTATATGTATAAACCTTAACTCACCCTGACCCTCTTCAACCGTTGTAATTATATTGTATCATAAGGGTATTTAAAGGAAAAATATTTTATTCTGACAAATATTTACTTGAACTTGAACTTAAGACATTTAGAACCCATAACTTTTCGGATTATAAAAGAAACAAGAAAGAGTCTACCCTATATTGGGGTTTGCTTAGTCGGAAACCCCTCCAATCAAGCCATTTCCCATCCCTAATTGTAATAGAAGGGGAATTAGACAAACTTAATTTATTGTACCACTATTTGAATAATAAAAATACAATTATATTTCTTAAATTTGGTTAAGATTAAAAATTAAAATTTCTGCCGTATGGGAAAATTTAATTCCTCTTGCTCTTAAATTAAAAGTATACTATTACTTTTTCAGAATAATGTTAAAATTAATTTCTCTGCGAAATATCAAAATTGGAATAAGAACTCTAAATAGGAGATAAATAATATATTAAAACTATGAGTACTTACATATATATATATATATATATAGTAATAAATAAAATTGTAGAGAGTGTCACTAATTACATAAATGCACAATCAAATCGTGCCGTAGGCACACGCATTAACTTGTTATATAATATAATTAAAAAACTTAATTATATATACATAAGTATTTTTTTCACAAAAAAAAAATCAAATTTTGGTTTCATCACTCTTTGACTACTCTCCTTCCTATCTACATATTTCACAATATTTCTTTCATTCTATTTCTTACAAATACTTCAATCTACGCATAAGCTAAAGCAAATATAATATATATACATATAAAGCTAACTAAAATAATTTGTATTAGAAGTTTGTCGAGAAGTTAAAAAATAAAAATCGTGTAACGTACATGATACGAGAGATGCAATAAACATGATTTTGCATACATTTGAAACGACAAAAATATATATATTATCCATATTAATAGAAAATTATTTCCACTAATTAAATATATGGGTATACTTGAAAGAGTGGGAGCAAATCAGCAATCTCGAGCAACCTAATTAAGTATTATTAAATTAAAGCATTTAGTTATAAAAAAAACATCATATGGTATGAGAAATGATAGAAAAGAACCTTGTAGATGTTAACTGTTACAATTATTTTATTTTAATTATATATATATGGTTAATTAATTTATTAATTTATTTATTTCTTTAGATAAAAGTTCTCCTATTTGTGAATTGTCCATATACGTTTAAGTGGTCCAAAACGAGAAGATTGTTCCAACGATAAAAGATCACATCTAAATTTAGAGATTTTAAATTTGATTTTTACCAATATAAATTTCTCACGACTTAGAAAATTTGTTCAACCACTGGCGAATTATTTGCAAACAAAATACGTTTTTTGCACAAAATGTGTACCTTTAAATATTAAATATTTGTGAAGAAGCATATTTTTGTGACGGAATGTATTTATTTAGTGACAGAAAAAATGTGTTTCACACCTTATGTGTTCATTTTGTGATGAAACTATATTATTGGTAACGTCATAAAGATGAAGTTCATTATGTAAAGCCAATTCGCAATTTCAAGTACCTTCAACGCCATTTCCCATTTTTCAGTTTCGAATTTTACTCATGTCCAGAACTGTTTTCCCAAAAAAGAAATTAAAAGTCTTAAACTCGCAACCCATTGTAGTTAAAAAAAAGTACATAACATATGGTCCATGATAATTATTTATATAAAAAAATTATTTTGAAAGAAAAACCTAAAATCTCTTTCTCTGAAAATGCTGTAAATTCTATCGGGTGGGAGGGGAATGGAACCCATAAAAATTATACACACATTATGTCTAAAAAATATGAGTATTTATATTATATATTAAGTGTGAGAAGTACTTTGTGCACGAAATTATGAATATACACAGTACATTTGAATGTAGATAAATAATTTGTAATAATTTTACCCAAATTAATGTTTAACTACCTGTATAGTGTCTTTAAACTTTAGCCCAACTGAGCGAGACTCACATGCTATCTTATTTGTTGTCTGTCAATATTAATTTCTTTTCTCGATACAACTTGTTAAACCATTGACCAAGTTAATCAGGGATATATTAACCACTTGATCAAACATAAAAATATTATTTTAAATAAATTTATACACAATTTAAATATTAAATAAAGAATTACTATATACAACTAACTATATATTATATGGCCGTATGGTAAATTCAAAAACCAGCATAAAAAGGCTACGAACCAGTAGAAAGCAAAGATGAGTTGAAAGAGTATATATATATTCCAATAAAATCATGTGAAAATATCACTTTATTTTTTAAAAAAGAAAAGAAAAGAAAATAACTGAAGTCTCTTACACAAGATAAGAGCCATAAAAAGAAAACTTATCTAAACAGGATAAGACCCTAAAAATGAAATTAAATTAATAAACACAAACATCCATAAATATCGAATAAATATTTAAGATATGCTTTCACCTGACACGTCATACCAGGAACGTACCTAGCTATGTCATCGAGGGGGTAAAGTTGGGCACCTTCAATTTTTGATTTTTTTTTCATATATATATATATATTAATTATTAATGTCACAGACTTGGTACTATAATAAATAGTATGATGCATTTACGCATAAATTAAATATGTTATACTCCTTCCACGCTGAAATTAAGACTAGTTATAATATTTATTTTAATTTAATCAGTACTCACAAATATAACATAATTTTAATTTTACTATTGATTCATTATTACTTTCCAAAAAGATATGTGAATCTTAATTTGTGATTTTTTGAAAAGGAAAGTGTCACTCCTAATTTGAAACATTGTGAGTAGATTTTACTTATACTTACAATAATATTTTATTTTGTGCAGGCTCAAATAATTTCAATGATTTTGTAACCCGTTGCCGTTTACCTTGTCCTTGTAACAAAGATATCTATTGTTGTGGTAGTTGTATGTCCTCATTGGTGTCAATAATTTAATTAATATTTTTGTGCACACGACACCAAAAATTTATTTTGGCAATAGTTGCACCTATTTATTTTTAATATTTCTTAAACTTAATTTTTTTTACTCTAAGGTTACGTTTGATAATAATATGAAAAATGATTAGAAAAACAACTAATTTAAAGTGAGAAGATGCAAAAATAAGTTTTGGAATGTGGTGAGATGCTCTCTATATTATGCTCATTTTTGTGAGTGTATATGTCCTCAACTGACACGCCCGAAATACTTCCGCGCTTAGGAACCCAAGTGTAGGTCGTCAAGTTATAATACTTGGTAAGTCCAAGTGTCGAACCACAAGGATAGTCGGAAAGACGATGTGGTGATTACGAGTCCAAGGCTTTGTTCAAGAGAATTTGTTTGGTTGATTTTAGTTGTTGATTTTAAAGTCTTGCAATAAAAATTAAAGTGGTGTATCAATTGATAAGAAAAGGTTAAGGCATTATAGAATTCATTTGCTATGCAATGTTATGTAAAATTAATCTCATTCAAAATTCTCAATGCAATTCCTAAGTGTTGAGTACCTTACACTTTTCTAAGCAAAAGGGTGTGAAGCAAGAGCAACCCATTCCCATATAAATGCCATATAAAGAAAGGGTGTAAGTAAAACTCAACACAAATGTATCTCTCATTTTTATCTTGTAACAAAGGGTGTGAAGCAAGTGCAACCCATTCCCATATAATGTCCAACCAAAATGCAAACTTGAGATACACCAAAAGAAAAGGCATAAAATTAAACTAGGCATTGAGAATTCATTGTTAGTTTCCCCTAGGCAATTGACTTGATTATGAAAATGGCCAACTAAAAAGTTTAGCACAATAAATCATAACATTTCATTTGCCTAAGATTGGGAGGTCTAGGTGGAGATTAAATCATCCGATTTAGACACATTTGATAAATACAAATTGAATCCTTATGGTGATTAGTGTAGTTGATTATGGCATAAACTTAAGAGATCCTCCTTGGCAACACTCTAACTAAGAAAATATTGAGTCTCAAAATCACATAAAGTGTAGAAAGCACTCAACATATCATTAAAGCATTCAAGGATTGGAATCTCAAATTTATGGTATTTCTATGAATACTCAAAGACTAAACATGCTTGGCAATGTAAAGTATCTCAATCATAGAAGGAATGGACATAGGCTAATAAGAAATACACAAGTGCATCATCTTCTCATTAATGCTTGAGATCTATGTATACAAGGCATACAAAGTCAAATCACCTTATGAGGATTATCTTGCTAGCTTATGAATGGTTGATTGAATGGAGAAGATGAAGGATTCAAGAAGTATTTAACAACACTAACAATGGAATGAGAAACAAACTTACATAATTAATGCAATGCAAACTTCATCTTCTAGCCTTAGCAATGAAACTACTCCATGATAGTTGTATGAACAAAAACCATTAAAGGGATTTCCATTTCTCTCAAGAGTTTCTCTCTCTAGATTTCTTACAAGTGATAGATAGATCCAACAAAGTGCAGGAAAAATAGTGCTTAAATAACTACAATCTAGATCTAGAAATTACACATCTCTTACATGAGGGACAAAGAGCAATTAAATAATGGGAGAGCAATGCCCAAAAATGGGTATTCTATCACACTTTCTAAGGGACCCAAGGGTAAACACCTGAGCCTAGAACAAAAATAGAAAGTCCAGCCTTTTTTGGTGAGTTTCAATGCATCAAAAGGGGAGAAAAGCTGCTTTTGGGGGCTGTGCAGTGCATTCTGGGAGGTCTCTGATCGATCAGAGGATCCTCTGATCGATCAGAGGGGAGATTTTGGCTCAAAAGGTGGGATCTGATCGATCAGAGCACCCTCTGATCGATCAGAGGGCATGTTTGCATTAAAAGGTGGCCTCTGATCAATCAGAGGCTCCTCTGATTGATCAGAGGACACTTCGGGAGACTTTTTTTCTTCTCTTTTGGCTTCTATCTCTCTTGAATCCTTCCCAAAGCTTCCCAACTTGCTTCCAAAATCTATGAGCACAATCAAGACACTAGAAAAAGGCTACTTTGAGCCATGTTAAAGCAATTCTTGATATTTTGAGTGTGTGTGCAAAAGTGGGTTAATTTAATTAATCTAGGCTAAAATAAACGCGATAAACACAATCAAAAGAGCGTTAGCGACTACAAAATTACGCGTTTATCAACACCCCCCAACTAAACTCTTGCTAGTCCCTTAGCAAGCAAAATAAAAATAGCTATGTATAATATCCGAAAATGCATTTAGCACATGCATTAAGCCTTTGAACTCCTAAGTTCCCCTAGAAGACGAGTTGTGTCTCGTGAGGGTTTACAGCGATGATACCCACAAACATCCGAAGTTTGAACTCTAAGTGGCAGAATTGAAGCATTTCCATGAATTGATTCAAGTGTTTGGCATTACTATTACAATTTCCGGAATGTTGGCATTTGAATGACGATCTCCATTGCTTACAATCTCCTTTAGAAACTAGCTCCACATTCCCATATGAACACACTATGCATATGGATCTTTGACACAATCATTCTTAATCACAAATAGTTATATTCATCAATAGTGGAAGAGAGAAATCTTTCAAAAACAAAAGCTCAAGAACTTTGTCAATTTCAAGCACTTTTCTTTATCTTTTACTTGGACTTTTTACTAAATTAGCTCAAGGTGGTTTGCATCTCTATGGAGGGCAGCGGTCTCACTTTGTGATTTTGCATTTATAGCTTCTTTTCTTTTATTAATTTTTTTTTTATGCACAAAGGAAGCTATTCACCCTTTTTCCATATGGTAACCTTTGCCTATCCTTAATATTAGACAAAATGACTTATGAATTTAGTCAAGTGAAGCTTAAAGTCAATATTAAGTTTAAAAGTCATCCAAGTTTTCAAATTTTTTGTAAGTGCCATGCATGTGTCCCCTCTAAGGAGGATCTTTTCGAAAGAGCTTTTATTGCATTTGAACATTACTTCTCTCTACACAAGATGAAAATCACTCTATGTGATACCAAAGACTAAATCAAGCCACAACATTATGCATATTCATAGAAAACTACAAGGCTCAAGAATCTAAATGAAGCAATGCCATAGAGATTATCACTCAACTACCTATCCAAATCAAGAATTTCATGCCAAAAACCATCAATCCATGGACAATTCTAAAAAAATTGATCATCATTTTTCAAACTTCGATAAAATGGTGAAATCGATCCTAGCATGGAGAAAATTAACATGGAAGAAGGCATGCTTGAGAATTTGAGATTTGAAAGTGCTCACCCCCCAACTTAAAGTTGGCATTGTCCTCAATGCTTTTGAAGACGGAAATGGGTGAATTCTTGGAAAATTGCTTTCCAATTTCTCAAAAAGAAGTTAGGATCAATTTCAAAGCTACAATATATACAAAAATCTAAACAAAGTGGGTTAGCATTAGTCAAACATAACATGCAAAATTAAAGCTCAAGCCATCATAAGTAGTTATGTTTAGATAATCCAATAACCCAAAAAGAAAATAAAGCAAAAAATAATAAAAAAATAATAAATAAAATTAAAAAAAAATTAAAAAAAATGGAGTTTTCAAAGTTAGGAGGAGTGACCATGCTTCTTCTTGGACTTGGGTTGGTAGAGGATGATGCCATTGGAGCTTGGGACAAGTGGGTTTCGAAATTGGGGATCTATGGGGTCAAAATTCAAGATTTGGGTGGAAATTAATGGATGAGAGTGAAGGTTATGTGCTTGAGATGATAAATGGGTAGAATAGAAGGCACAAATCTGAATTTTTGGTGAGGATTTCGAAAATGGAGGTGGGGTGAAAGGTTTGAATTTTTAGTGAGAGAAAGTGATGGGTTTGATGATTTTTGGGTAAAAATGGAGAGAGTGGTGAAGGATTAGAAGGGTTTAGAGGGTGTATGGGCTTCAATGGAGGATTTGGTAGAGTAATTTTGGTGTTTGGGGAGGTGAAGAAGGGGTTAATGGAGGATGGGAGAAGAGGAAGCTCGAAATGGGGAAGAAAGGGGCTAAAAAATTTTTTTTTTTTTTTTTTTGTTTTTTTTTTTTTTTTTGAGAAACAAGTCCCCTCTGATCGATCAGCCATCACATCTGATCGATCAGAGGCACGGCAGAACACTCCCATTTTTTTTTCAACTTTTCTGTTTTGCGTTTTGGTCCATTCTCCCTTGTTCCCTCAAGTTTGCAGCTTTTACAAAATGGTCCCTGAACTTTCCCGAAGTGTGACGATACTCCTAAAACTCTAGAAAATAAACAAAAATTATATACAAACATGACCTACGCTTGTTAGGCGTAGGTCGGGTCGCTTAGAGGGGTGGACTCCTCTAGCGTTGGAATTTCCAAAAACAATTTCAATCTTTGCCCGTTAACTTTAAATTCGAAATTCGTTTTTCGGATCAACCACCGTCACGGCCCCAAATGGAAATACATTCTTGACAATGTAGGGGCCGGTCCAACGAGACTTTAATTTTCCGGGAAAAAGGTGGAGACGCGTATCATAAACAAGGACTTTTTGACCAAGTTTGAAATCTTTTCTCAAAATCGATTTATCATGAAATTTTTTCGCCCTTTCCTTGCTTAATTTTGAATTTTGATACGCATCCCTCCTCAATTCCTCCAATTCCTCTATTTGCAACATCCGGTTTTTACCGGATTCCTCAAAACCACTATTCAACAATTTTATTGCCCAAAACGATTTATGTTCCAATTCAACGGGCAAGTGACAAGGCTTGCCATACACAATGCGATATGGCGACATCCCGAGAGTCGTTTTGAAAGCGGTTCGGTAAGCCCAAAGAGCGTCGTTTAGTCGCAATGACCAATCTTTGCGATTCGGATTTACCATTTTTTCTAAGATTTGTTTTATCTCTCGGTTTGCAAGCTCCGCTTGCCCGTTTGTTTGTGGATGATAAGCGAGGGACACTTTATGGTTTACACCATATTTTTGCATTAATGATTCAAAAGGTTTGTTGCAAAAATGTGAGCCTCCATCACTTATTATTGCCTTTGGGGTGCCAAATCTTGCAAGAATATTATCTTTTAAAAATCGGATCACAACTTTGTGATCATTTGTTTTGCAAGCTAAGGCCTCCACCCATTTAGAAACATAATCAACCGCAAGAAGGATATAGAGATTACCAAAAGAAGATGGGAACGGTCCCTATGAAGTCAATGCCCCAACAATCGAAGATTTCAACCACGAGGATCGGGTTGAGAGGCATCATGCTTTTTCTTGTGATTCCTCCAAGCATTTGGCATCTCGGGCAAGCTTTGCAAAAGGCATGGGCATCCTTGAACATTGTTGGCCAATAAAGGCCACATTGTAAGATCTTGGCGGCCGTCTTCTTGGCCGAGAAGTGTCCACCACAAGCTTCATTATGGCAAAAGCTTAGAACTCTTTCGAACTCGTCATTGGGAATACATCGGCGAATGATTTGATCCGCCCCATACTTGAACAAATACGGGTCATCCCAATAGAACCGGTTGACCTCGAACAAGAATTTTCTTCGATCTTGGGCATTCCAATGGCTTGGCAACTTTCCGGTGACAAGATAATTCACAATATCGGCATACCATGGTGAAGAGGAGATTGTGAATAGTTGTTCATCCGGAAAAGAGTCTTTAATAACATTCTCTTCAATGTGGTCGGTGAATGAAAGGCGAGATGAATGATCCGCCACCACATTTTCGACACCCTTCTTATCCTTTATGAAAAGATTGAATTCTTGTAGGAGAAGAATCCATCTTAGAAGCCTTGGCTTTGCATCTTTCTTTGTGAAGAGATACTTGAGGGCCGCATGATCGGTGAAAATGACAATAGGTGACCCTATGAGGTAAGACCGAAATTTGTCGAGGGCAAAGACAATAGCCAAGAGTTCTTTCTCGGTGGTGGTGTAGTTCATTTGAGCCTCATTGAGAGTTCGGCTTGCATAGTAAATGACTCCGGGCTTTTTGTCTTTTCTTTGACCGAGGACCGCCCCAACGGCATAGTCACTTGCGTCGCACATGAGTTCAAATGGCAAACTCCAATCGGGGGTTTGCATGATGGGTGCCGTAGTGAGCATGTGTTTGAGTTTTACAAAGGCTTCTTCACATTCCTTGGTCCATTCAAATGGGGCATCTTTCAAGAGCAACTTGCACATGGGTTTAGCAATGGTGCTAAAATTTTGAATGAACCTTCGGTAGAATCCGGCATGCCCCAAGAATGAACGAACATCCTTGATTGACTTGGGGGTGGGGAGCTTTGAGATAAGCTCGATTTTCGCCTTGTCTACTTCAATGCCTTTGCCCGATATAACATGGCCCAATACAATTCCCTTTGTCACCATGAAGTGGCATTTCTCCCAATTGAGGACGAGTTGCTTCTCGATACACCTTGCTAACACATGTTCAACATTGAGCAAACAATTATCGAACGACTTACCGTAAACGGTAAAATCGTCCATAAAAACTTTTAGAGTTTTCTCTACCATATCACTAAAAATGCTCAACATACATCTTTGAAAAGTGGCCGGTGCATTGCACAAACCAAAAGGCATTTTTCGATAAGCAAAAGTACCAAACGGACATGTGAAGGTTGTTTTTTCTTGATCCTCAAGATCAATTTCAATTTGGTTGTACCCGGAAAATCCGTCTAAGAAAGAATAGAACTCATGACCCGCTACTCTTTCAAGTGTTTGATCTAAAAACGGGAGTGGGAAATGGTCCTTTCTAGTGACTTCATTTAACTTACGGTAGTCTATGCACATTCGCCACCCGGTGGTGACTCTTTGAGGTATTAACTCATCATTTTCATTCTTTACTACCGTAAGTCCGGATTTTTTAGGTACAACTTGGGTCGGACTCACCCATTTGCTATCCGAAATTGGATAGATGATCTTGGCATCAAGCAATTTCAACACCTCGGTTCTTACTACTTCTTGCATGTGAGGGTTTAACCGGCGTTGAAATTGTCTTGATGGCTTTGCACCTTCCTCCAAGTGAATTTTGTGAGTGCAAATCAATGGACTAATTCCTTGGAGGTCGGCTAACTTCCACCCAAAAGCTTTTCGATACTTACTTAGCATACTTACCAACCGTTCTTCTTGATCCTTTGAGAGTTCGGAGGAAATTACCACGGGGTAAGTTTCGAGAGTACCTAGGAAAGCGTACTTCAAATTGCTAGGAAGAGGCTTGAGTTCCATCTTTCCTTCAAGCTTTGGTGGCTCTTCTTGTGCATTTTCTTCATTCTTCAAGAGTTCTTCCTTGTTCCTATCATCCAAAGAAAACAAATGCACACATTCCTCGGGATCATTAGGAGTGGTTAGCAAATCCTCCAATGATTCCGATTCATAAGTGAAAGAAAAATGGTCTTGTATTAATGACTCTATCATGTTGACATGTTCAATTTCATCATCAAAATCTTCTTGTTTGTTACTTATTGAAAACACGTTGAGCTCAAGAGTCATATTTCCAAAGGCCAATTTTACAATCCCATTCTTGCAATTGATGATAGCATTTGATGTTGCAAGAAAGGGTCTCCCTAAAATTACGGGAATCTCATTTCCGGGATTGGATACCGGTTGCATGTCAAGAACTATGAAATCCACGGGAAAATAGAATTTATCAATTTGAACTAGCACGTCTTCTACAATTCCCCTTGGAATCTTGACCGATCGATCCGCCAATTGGATCGTGACTTTCGTGGGTTTCAACTCTCCTAAACCCAATTGTTGGTAGACCGAAAATGGAAGTACATTGACACTAGCTCCCAAATCAAGCAAGGCATTCTTTATACGATAATTACCAATCAAACATGAAATTGTTGGGCAACCGGGATCTTTAAATTTTGGAATGCGAGTGCCTTGCATGATCGAGCTCGCTTGCTCCATCATAAACGCCTTTTTCTTAACATTCAACCTTCTTTTGGTGGTACACAAATCCTTGAGAAATTTAGCATACGAAGGTATTTGCTTGACCGCATCAAGCAAAGGAATGTTGATCTTGACTTGCCTAAACACATCAAGAATTTCGGCATTTCGGGTCTCCTTAAAAGGTTGAGATAACCTCTCCGGAAAAGGGACTTTGACACTATTCTTGATTTTCTCTAAATCCTCTTTTCCAACTTTCTCTTCTTCCCTCATTCTCTCCTCTAAGGTGATCTCCTCAACTGGACTTGACTCGGCTATGTCCACCGGCTTTTTGGCCTTAGGAGCTATAGTTTTGTCAATCTCTTTCCCACTCCTAAGGATGGTGATGGATTTCAACTCCTCAATATTTCCACTCGATTCACCCTCATTGATCACTAAAGCTTGGCCTCGGGGATTGGCTAAGGGTTGGGATGGAAATTTTCCTTTTTCTTAGGTGGACAACGCGGTTGTGAGTTTGGACATTTGGGTTTTCAAATCACTAACCTCTCTATCGGTCTTGTCTATAAATTGCCGCAAAAGAGACTCCAAATTTGAATTTGGGTTTGGGTTAGTTTGACCAAAAGAGTTATTTTGGGGTGGAGGTGGTCTTTGTTGGTAGGAATTTGAATTCGCATGGGCATTTTGGTTTCCCCCCCAACTAAAGTTAGGATGATTTCTCCACCCTTCATTGTACCTTTGAGAAAATGGGTCATTGTGTGGCCTAGGGTATGAGTTCATAGCATTGACTTGTGAGGGACTTTGAAGGACCTCTTTGAAGGCCGGAATTGTGTGACACTCCTCCATGGAATGTCCCACCTTCTCACAAATGACACAAACGGTACTAGTACCTACACTACCTTCTCTCATTTTACTAGACTCCATGGCTTCGACCTTCTTTGACAATTGCATAAATTTTAACTCAATGTCATCACCTTTTGACAATTAGTACAAACCCCCTCTCTCGGAAACTTTACCCTTAACCTCATCCGTGTAGGTGTTCCAATTTTGGGCACCTTCGGCTATTTCATCAAAGTACAACAAAGCTTCCTCCGGACTTTTGCTCAAAAAATTTCCATTACACATCATTTCCACAAACGTGCGCATGGCGGGAGTGAGTGATTCGTAAAAATAGCTCACAATACTCCATGTCTCATGTCCATGATGAGGGCAAGAATTCAAAAGTTCTTTGTATCTTTCCCAACACTTGTAAAAACTTTCATGTTCTTTAGGAGAAAAATTTGAAATTTGTCTTCTCAAAGCATTAGTTCGATGAACGGGAAAGAATTTCTTTAAAAATTCGGTTTGTAATTCTTGCCAAGTTCGAATGGAATTGGGACGTAGAGAATTGAGCCATATTTTGCCTTTGTCCTTTAAAGAGAATGGAAAAAGTTTTAACCTCATTACTTCCTCATTTGTGTTAGCATCTCTAAAAGTAGAGCAAACTTCCTCAAAATCTTTTAAATGCAAGTAAGGGTTTTCGGAATCCATACCATGAAATGATGGTATATGTTGCAACATGCCCGGTTTGAGATTAAATGTTCCGGCTTGTCCCGCGGGAATGACAATGCAAGAGTTTGAAGTGCCTCGAGGAGGTTGAAGGTAATCTCGCATTGTGCGGACCGGACGATTGTGATCATTGTTCTCTCCGGCATTTGACTCAATGTCTTCGTTATCCATCTCGGATGGAGTGGGTGATGGAGAAGGATGCCTTGGTGGTGGTTGGCCTCTTGGTGGACTTATTCGAAGATCAATGTACAAGTCCCCGAGCATAAGCCCGGGAAGGTGATCTTAAAGAAAATTGCCACCTATAAAAGAATAAAATAATAAGCAAGAAAAACTTATTCACAAAGGGAGAAGAAATACTTACAAAGCGGATTTTTGTACAAAACCCGTAATCCGTCTTTCGCCGTATCCCCGGCAACGGCGCCAAAAACTTGACATGCCCGAAATACTTCCGCGCTTAGGAACCCAAGTGTAGGTCGTCAAGTTATAATACTTGGTAAGTCCAAGTGTCGAACCACAAGGATAGTCGGAAAGACGATGTGGTGATTACGAGTCCAAGGCTTTGTTCAAGAGAATTTGTTTGGTTGATTTTAGTTGTTGATTTTAAAGTCTTGCAATAAAAATTAAAGTGGTGTATCAATTGACAAGAAAAGGCTAAGGCATTATAGAATTCATTTGCTATGCATTGTTATGTAAAATTAATCTCATTCAAAATTCTCAATGCAATTCCTAAGTGTTGAGTACCTTACACTTTTCTAAGCAAAAGGGTGTGAAGCAAGAGCAACCCATTCCCATATAAATGCCATATAAAGAAAGGGTGTAAGTAAAACTCAACACAAATGTATCTCTCATTTTTATCTTGTAACAAAGGGTGTGAAGCAAGTGCAACCCATTCCCATATAATGTCCAACCAAGATGCAAACTTGAGATACACCAAAAGAAAAGGCATAAAATTAAACTAGGCATTGAGAATTCATTGTTAGTTTCCCCTAGGCAATTGACTTGATTATGAAAATGGCCAACTAAAAAGTTTAGCACAATAAATCATAACATTTCATTTGCCTAAGATTGGGAGGTCTAGGTGGAGATTAAATCATCCGATTTAGACACATTTGATAAATACAAATTGAATCCTTATGGTGATTAGTGTAGTTGATTATGGCATAAACTTAAGAGATCCTCCTTGGCAACACTCTAACTAAGAAAATATTGAGTCTCAAAATCACATAAAGTGTAGAAAGCACTCAACATATCATTAAAGCATTCAAGGATTGGAATCTCAAATTTATGGTATTTCTATGAATACTCAAAGACTAAACATGCTTGGCAATGTAAAGTATCTCAATCATAGAAGGAATGGACATAGGCTAATAAGAAATACACAAGTGCATCATCTTCTCATTAATGCTTGAGATCTATGTATACAAGGCATACAAAGTCAAATCACCTTATGAGGATTATCTTGCTAGCTTATGAATGGTTGATTGAATGGAGAAGATGAAGGATTCAAGAAGTATTTAACAACACTAACAAAGGAATGAGAAACAAACTTACATAATTAATGCAATGCAAACTTCATCTTCTAGCCTTAGCAATGAAACTACTCCATGATAGTTGTATGAACAAAAACCATTAAAGGGATTTCCATTTCTCTCAAGAGTTTCTCTCTCTAGATTTCTTACAAGTGATAGATAGATCCAACAAAGTGCAGGAAAAATAGTGCTTAAATAACTACAATCTAGATCTAGAAATTACACATCTCTTACATGAGGGACAAAGAGCAATTAAATAATGGGAGAGCAATGCCCAAAAATGGGTATTCTATCACACTTTCTAAGGGACCCAAGGGTAAACACCTGAGCCTAGAACAAAAATAGAAAGTCCAGCCTTTTTTGGTGAGTTTCAATGCATCAAAAGGGGAGAAAAGCTGCTTTTGGGGGCTGTGCAGTGCATTCTGGGAGGTCTCTGATCGATCAGAGGATCCTCTGATCGATCAGAGGGGAGATTTTGGCTCAAAAGGTGGGATCTGATCGATCAGAGCACCCTCTGATCGATCAGAGGGCATGTTTGCATTAAAAGGTGGCCTCTGATCAATCAGAGGCTCCTCTGATTGATCAGAGGACACTTCGGGAGACTTTTTTTCTTCTCTTTTGGCTTCTATCTCTCTTGAATCCTTCCCAAAGCTTCCCAACTTGCTTCTAAAATCTATGAGCACAATCAAGACACTAGAAAAAGGCTACTTTGAGCCATGTTAAAGCAATTCTTGATATTTTGAGTGTGTGTGCAAAAGTGGGTTAATTTAATTAATCTAGGCTAAAATAAACGCGATAAACACAATCAAAAGAGCGTTAGCGACTACAAAATTACACGTTTATCATCAACCCAAGGACCTTTATGTTTTGTTAAAAAAAATTCTTCACCACAACCCAAAGGAAAAAATTTCGTGGAAAAAGTCAAAAAGTAGAGTTAATCTCATCACATGCCTTAACTTATTTTTCAAATTCTCACAAAAATACATTGTTTTCCTACTATTTTTAATCTTCTTATCAAACGGAGTCTAAATGTTTTTTTTTGTGAAGATAAAAGTGGAAGAATAAAATCTCAATGTTTAAGTTAGTGAAGACATTTTTTAAATAATTTTTAAACAAACTAAAAAAAATGCCTAATTTACAAATGCATATTATTTTCTCATATATATATATATATATATTCTTGTAATTGATAATAACTTTGAGTGATAATTTAAGATACATTAAAATGGTATTCAATTACAATAATACAAACGTGTATTGATAAAGATAAAAAAATTGTGGTGCATTTATTAAACTATATGATTTCACTAGATATTTCCGTTTAGCACTCCCATTTGGACAATTTCAAACCCCATCAAGGATAACTTGCGTAGGATCAAACTCATTAGGAGTAGTTTCAAATCCTTTTAATGGGTTAGGCATAGGACCGTTTTTGTAGCCTAATACTACAATTACTTAGTAATAGTTCACTTTAATCTTTAAGTATTTAAGGATGTTTTCCTAAACCTTGTGAACATATATCTACTTGTATTAGAGAGGACCACTTTTAATAATCTTACTAAGTTAATTAATCTTGTCATTATGTAATTAATTAAATAAAATAAGAGTAGTATAGTATTGCATGCATGTACTTGAGAAAATTATTATCCTCGTGCATTAACGCATTTATCAGACATTAGCACAAACATTAGCAACATAATCTTAATGTTAAAACATCAACAATTTACTAATATAATGGGGAGGATTAACAATATTTTGCTTTTAGGACTAATTCCTTATATATTATCCAGCTTGGATTTGCGCTGCGGCTTTCCCACAAAGCTATGGGGATGATTAACAATAATTTTCCTTTATGTTAAAACTTTCTAGCCAACCCAAATAGTGCCTACTCATGCCAACGCGTGTTCGCCGGCACTCATGTGTCACATATCACAACGGAACAATATCGCTTCAGAAACACTCTCTCGTGTTATCATACGCTCATCACTGCTTCTCTATCAGGTGTTTGGAAGCACACCTCTCTAGTTCGGTCCCATTATCGGTCTTATAGTTCGGCCTTATTATACGTCTTTGACTTCTCAATTAGGTGTTTGGTAGCACACCTCGTCTTCCATCTCTCATCACCCTCTCTGACTCTGCTATTTCCGTCACACGTGAGCCACTTACGGGCTTACACTCGTGCTTGTTTACGCACCAGTTCATCCACCCAACCAGTTTTACGACCTTACATTCAAAATCACATTGATGCCATTACTATCTCAAATTTGAGAGGGATGTTAACATATCAATTATTTTTATTGTTTATCTTAAACATTAAGAATTACATACACAATATTATAAACACATTTAAAGTGTATCACTATTCTAGTAAGTTAATAAACCAGCATGCGAAGGCTACCAACCAGTAGAAAACAAGGATGAATTGAAAGAGTATTCAAATAAAATCATGTGAAAGATTTTTTTATTTTTTTTTCTAAGGAAAAATAAGTGAAGTCTCTTAAACCAGCTAAGGGAATTAACAAAGAAAACTTATGTAACACAGGATAAGAGCCTTAAAAGGAAATTAAATTAATAAACACAAACGTACATAAATCAAATAAATATTTAAGATATCTTTTCAATTTACACCTCATTTTTTAATAAAATAATATTTTCAGAGTTTGTACTCTACATTTCCCCCCTCTCTCTAAACTCCACAGTTAGTATGTTTCGTAAGCATATGAGCTAAGTGAGAAAAGGAGAAAGACCATTTTTCCCTTATTTAGAAGATGGCTTTCTCTAAATTTAATTTATTTTAATTTCTCTCATGCATATTATGATTGGGGTTCCCCCGCGCGCAAAACTTTTATTCTGCTAGATCACCATATGTACTATAGCGAAACATTAAACATGGTATAAAATTACAATAGCACAAACATGTATTGATAAAGATAAAAACAATGTGGTGGCCGGCTTTATTAAGCACCTTATGATTTCACTAGATCTTTTCGATCAGCACCCGGCCATCTGGTATTATGGAAGAGGAGACCAAAAATCGCAAAGCTTGTGGCGACATTTAAGTAGTCACTAATATTATATGGTATTATTTAACAATGGTTTGCATACATGCGCTTACGCTTACTATGTGTTTGATAAATAAAAATAAATTAAATAGGATTAAAAAAATTTCAAAACATTGCCAATTTTTATATGTTGGGAAAATGAGTAAATTCGTTAAACTATATAATTTTTTGGATTTTCTTTTAAATGAAATGTTTGTACGCAATGCAAACAAGGTTTCTAGGGACGCTTGTCCGTCACTATATATATACATGAAAATATATTTTGCAACGAAACGTCGCTAATAGCCTGGTCCATGTAACATATGCATACACAGGTGACACTTGATTACGCTTGATTTCTTGTTTTCCTAATATTACAAAAGGCCAAATTAGTAATTTTAAATAGTCTCAGCCAAGTTGCATGTTGCATGTCTCACATTAATAGCCTCTGGTTGCATGTCCCACATTAATACTTATTTATTTCCTGGAACGTAATCAAATGTAACACATATCAATAGAAAATAAGTTATTGTTGTTAGAAATATCTATGTAAGGCTTAAAGTGGCTCACATATTTATTTATTTATAATTAATTTATTATTGTTATATTATTATATATGGTAATATTATTTGTATTTCAAAATATGGATGTTAACTAACTAAGGTTCAAATCTATAAGGAAATAAATCACAATCTTATTTGTTTGAAAAGAAGTAGGCTAGAAGATCTGTATCAAATAAAGTTATTGAAAGTCCTTTTGGCATATGTTTGAATCAAAGATGTTTTAGATCTCTACTTGAATAACAATGGCAGGAGGTAAGATCTTATTCTTTCGCTACAATATTATTCTAAATTAACATGTGGTATCAGAGCATCTTAATATATAATGTTCAGTTAACATTCATAATTTTCTTGTGCGTATGTAGACTACTCCAGCTTTTGATTATTTTATTATATACAACGAGCAGTGTCAAATTTTATTGTACTGGACCCCTCGTGCAAATTTATATAGGATTTCTAGCATTCTGACTCACATGGTTAACTTTAATACCTTTAATACACATACATACATACATATATATATATATATTAATTGATTGACTTGATGTGATATCATGACTAATTTATCAATAGATATTTTATTTTTTTTGAAATAATATTTGTTTAGTCATTATTGGCCTTCAGCAGGGGCAGAGGCGGTGGGGCCATGGCCCTACCTGGACTTTTGGGAAATTTTTTGAGAGTATGGGGGGTTTTGTGCGAGGAAGAAAATATGAGGGGGTGATGTGTAATTATGGGGGAGGGTGGTTTGTGAAATTAAGCCTATAAGTTGGAGGGCGGCGTTGTAATATAGGCGTGGGAGTGTAAAGCGCGGGAGAAGTTTTGGGGCGGGGGTTTTGGTGAAGTTGGAAAGTTAGGGGGGGGGGGTTGTTATGTGCAATAAAGAGTATAAGTTGGAGGTTTTATTTTGTAATATGTATTAAGTTAAGTTGTAAGATTTTAAACAAGCAGTCAGTAGTAATAGCAGCAGTAGCAACAGCAGCAACAGCAGTGACGCGCCGGAAATACTTCCGCGCTTAGGAACCCAAGTGTAGGTCGTCAAGTTATAATACTTGGTAAGTTCAAGTGTCGAACCACAAGAATAGTCGGAAAGACAATGTGGTGATTACGAGTCCAAGGCTTTGTGATAAACGCATAATATTGTCATGTCTAAGCTCCTTCCCGGAGTCGCTTGACGCGTTTGTTGCTTTAATTCTGCCTAATTATCCACTTATCTCGAGATTAGTGCCTTAGCGAGTTTTGTATCTAACATGGCCCAAGTTGGTGTGTACTTTGTAGTATTCCATGTGTTTGTAGGATTGGAATACAATGGAATTGGATAGATTGATCAAGAGTAAGCTTGGAGGCTTGCAAAGTGCTGAGTGAAGAAATTCCAGAACCATGATTGATCATGGGTATAACCATGATCGATCATGGGCATAACCATGATCGATCATAGGCATGTCCATGATCGATCATGGGCATAACCATGATTGATCATGGAACCATTTTTTCTGGCAGAACACTTCCATGATCGATCATGGGCATAACCATGATCGATCATGGCCTGGCGAGTATACCTACTACCTGCTCCTTTCAGCCTGTTTTGAGGGATTATTGTCTCTAGATATTTTTCCTTGTTTATTTTATTATTTCTTAGACTTTTGTGGCTAGTTTTAGGCTAAGGAAAGGGGTAGATAGGTATTATCTTGTTTTACACTCTTGCAAGTTCTAGAGAGAAGGGAGAGCTAATTGTTCATTGTTCTTCATTTCTCCATTGTAAGTGTTTAATTTATAAGAATGATTTCTTCTTCTATAATATTTGTTTTTGCATCTATTATGGAGTAGTCTATTACTAAGGTTACGGAGGTAAATTGCGATATAATTTTCGGTGATTAATGGCTCAATCCATGTTTAAAGTTTGATAAATATTTGTGAATCCTTTGCTTCATCATATCTTCCATTCTTTCAAGCTTTCTAGGTATTTTCATATTAAATTAAGACTTTATATGCCTTGTATATTTAGTGGTTGGTTGTTAATGAACATACAACATATTTATATGGTTCTAGAAAGCTTGTAGTCTCTTTCCCCCATTCATGGAGTTTTTGTCCTTTTTATAGAAATTATAAATAGTTCATAAAACTCCATAGATAGATTATAAATTTGTTTAGTTTATCTTTGATTCATTTATTGATATATTGAGTGCTTCTTACACTATATGTGATACTTAGACTCTTTATTTTCTACCATAAGTGATAAATGATGAGATGACAAATTTATCCCATAAACTTCATTCTGTTTCATTGTTAGGATTCACTTTTTAATTTTCATTCTTTAAATCATGAGATTTCATACACTTGCTTTATGTTAAATCTTTTTACGATGAGTTTGTTATATTTATCTCGGATTGGCTACATCGGGAATGGATTGCCTTGCTTCACACCCATAGCTAAGAGGTAGGAATGATAACCTCGTCATTGGTGGAATGTCGTTTGTCTCTTTCTTGATATAGCTTCAATCCGGGAATGAGTCGCCTTGCGTCGCACCCTTTGCTATTGAAAGATACACCAACATTTCCCATATCTCGAGAAACCTTGTGTTGAAGTCTTTGTATGAGCTAGTGATCACCGTTTCATAAATCGCAACTAAACTCCAATACCTTGGTGCTTTCTTATTAATTTTCACACCCGATTTACATTTCCGTTGTTTCACAACAAATCCAACTCACAAAATCTGAAAATCGTAAAATCCGTAATCCATTCCATTCCTTTTCACTTATCCCTGTGGTTCGACACTCAGACTTCCGAGACTATATTACAACTTGACGTGCCTGCACTTGGGCTACATCGAAGCGCGATATTCTAGATGCGTCAAGTTTTTGGCGCCGTTGCCGGGGATACGGCAAAAGGAGGATTTCGGGTTTTGTACAAAACCATTCTGTAAGTATTTCTCTCTATTTAATTAATTTAATTTTTCTCCCTTATTTTCTGTTTTATTTTGTAAAGTTTTCGTGGAGCAATTCGAATAGTTTTTCAAGCCCATGCAAGGGCAATTGTTTGTGGATATTCAAATTAGCCCTCCCCCGTCACCAAGAATGGCAAATCAAGGAAGAATGGCGGACCACGAAAGTGATAACGAGGGGGAAAGAGTGAACAACGTTCCTCCGGTTCGCACTATGAGGGATTATCTTCAACCACCTCGGACGACGTCCAACTCGTGCATTGTTCTTCCCGCCGGTCAAGCGGAAACTTTTTCCTTCAAGCCGGGTATGCTTCAACACATCCCTTCCTTCCATGGTATGGAATCTGAAAACCCATATTTACATTTGAAAGACTTTGAAAAAGTATGCTCCACGTTTCGTGAGGCAAACACTAATGAGGAGGTTATGCGTTTAAAACTATTCCCTTTTTCATTAAAAGATAAAGGAAAAATTTGGTTGAATGCTCAAAGACCGCAATCTATTCGGTCTTAGCAAGCACTTCAATCGGAGTTTTTAAAACAAAAATTTCCCGTCCATCGGACCAACACTTTGAGAAGGGCGATATCCAATTTTTCGCCAAAAGAAAATGAAAGTTTTTATAAGTGTTGGGAAAGATATAAGGAACTTTTAAACGCATGCCCTCACCACGGTCACGAAACATGGAGCCTCGTAAATTACTTCTATGAATCCCTTACTCCCGAGATGCGTACTTTTGTAGAGACCATGTGCAATGGTCAATTTTTGAGTAAGAATCCTGATGAGGCCTTGTTGTATTTTGATGAATTAGCGGAGGGTGCCCAAAATTGGAACACATATACCGAAGAGCCTAAGGCCAAACCTCAAGGAAAGGGTGGGTTGTACCAAATATCCAATGACAATGACATGGGAGTGAGGTTGTTCCAATTGACTAAGAAGGTAGAGGCCTTAGAGTCAAGTAAGCATAAAGAGGTTAACGTGGTGTTGTCGAGTCAATTATGTGTCATTTGTGAAAACACCGGACACACCACCGAGGATTGCCCCACCATTCCCGCATTTTGGGAAGTCCTCAAAAACCCTTCCCAAGTCAACGCCATGAACCAATACAACCCAAACCAAAACGACCCTTATTCTCAAAAGTACAACGAGGGATGGAAGAATCACCCTAATTTCAGTTGGGGTGGTAATCAAAGTCAGAACCAGAACCAATACCATCAAAACCAAAGACAAAAACAACCTCAAAACTCTTTTGCTCCACCACAAAGTCAAAATCCAAACCAAAACTTAGAAACTTTGTTAAGAACTTTTGTGGATAAGACGGATCGAGATGTGAGTGATTTGAAAACTCAAATGTCTAAGCTCACCACTGCCCTAGCAATCCAAGAGAACGGAAAATTCCCCTCTCAACCTTTAGTTAATCCTAGAGGTCAAGTTCAAGTCCTAGAGGGAGGAGAGTCTAGCACCAAGATAGAAGAACTCAAATCTATCACGATCCTAAGGAGTGGGAAAGTTGTAGATAAGACTATTGTTCCTAAAACCCCCAAGGTGGCGGACATAGTTGAATCTATGAGTGTTGAGGAGTCGGAGGTTGAGAAAGTTGTGAGAGAGGAAAAGAAGAGGGAAGAAGAGAAACAAGGAAAGGAGGATCTTGAGAAAATCAAGAACGGAATTAAGGTCCCTTTCCCGGAGAGATTGAACCAACCATCCAAATCTAATACCGAGATTTTGGATGTGTTTGGACAAGTGAAAATCAATATTCCATTGCTTGACGCGGTCAAGCAAATACCTTCGTATGCTAAGTTCCTCAAGGACTTATGCACGACAAAATGAAGGTTGAATGTTAAGAAGAAGGCCTTTATGGCGGAGCAAGTGAGCTCCATCATGCAAGGCACGAGAGCCCCTAAGTTCAAGGACCCCGGTTGCCCCACAATTTCGTGTGTCATAGGAAATTGTAGGATAAAAAATGCTTTGCTAGATTTGGGAGCGAGTGTGAACGTACTCCCATATTCTATATATCAACAATTGGGGTTGGGTGAGTTGAAACCCACGAGGGTTACAATCCAATTAGCGGACCGATCCGTTAAGATCCCAAGAGGGATAGTCGAGGATGTACTTGTCCAAATTGACAAGTTTTATTTTCCAGTTGATTTTATCATCCTCGACATGCAACCCGTGTCGAATCCCGCTAACGAGATTCCGGTCATCCTTGGCCGACCATTTCTTGCGACGTCCAATGCCATTATCAATTGCAAGAATGGAATCGTTAAGTTAGCTTTTGGTAACATGACTCTAGACCTTAACGTGTTCCGTTTAAATAATCAAAAAGATGATTATGATGAAGAAAGTGAACACGTCAACATGATAGAATCTTTGGTCCAAGACGACTTTGTTGCCAATGTAGAATCGGATTCTACGGAAGGTTTTTTAACCACTTTCGAGGAACCTGAGGAATGTATGCAAGTGTTTTCTTTGTTGGATAAACAAGTTAATTCATCCGATGATCAAGAAGAAAACACACCCACGTACACCAAAAAGCTTGAAGGAAAAATTAAGCTAAAGCCATTACCGAGCAATTTAAAGCATGCATTCTTAGGAACTTTTCAAGCTCGTTATCTAAATGGATTTAGAAAAGCCAAAGTGGATTCCTCCACTTTTCACCAATCTCTTCATATTGAGGACAATGTCTTCTTCAAGTTGGGGGGTATGCGAATTCCAAAACGCTTTTCATTTTTTGTTTGGTTGGCTTTTCTATTTATGCTTGTAAAAATTCCATAGGATTAGAACTTTTGTTCTAATTTTTTTTTTTGTGAAGTTTGAAAATTGATGAATGATTGAGTTTGTTCAAATGAAGACTATTGTTTCATTAGCTTTTGGCATGAATTCTTTGATCTAGATAGGAATTTGAATGATAACCTAAATTTCCTTGCTCCACTTAGACTCATATCCCGTTATATTCTCCTGTTCTGACGCCGCTAAAATAGCGCGTTGCGATAGAGCCCAAGTGCAGGCACGTCAAGTTGTAATATAGTCTCGGAAGTCCGTGTGTCGAACCACAGGGATAAGTGAAAAGGAATGGAATGGATTACGGATTAAGAGGTTTTCAGATTTTGTGTGAGTTAGATTTGTTGTAGAACAACGTAAATGTAAAATGGTTGTGAAAATTAATAAGAAAGCACTAAGGTAGTTGGAGGTTAGTTACGATTTAAAAGATGGTGATCGATAGCTCAAACAAAGATTTCAACACAAGGTTTCTCAAGATAAGGGGAATGTTGGTGTATCTCTCAATAGCAAAGGGTGCGACGCTAGGCGCCTCATTCCCGGATTGAAGCTATATCAAGAGAGAGACAAACACATTCCACCAAAAACGAGGTTATCGTTCCTATCTCTTAGCTACGGGTGTGAAGCAAGGCAACCCATTCCCGATGAAGCTAATCCGAAATAGATATGACAAACTCATCATAAAAAGGTTTAACATAAAGCAAGTGTATGCAATCTCATAATTTAAAGAATGAAAATTATAAAGTGAATCCTAACAATGAAACGGGATGAAGATTATGGGACAAATTTGTCAACTCATCGTTTATCACATATGGTAGAAAATAAAGAGTCTAAGTATCACATAAAGTGTAAGAAGCACTCAATATATCAATAAATGAATCAAAGATAAGCTAAACAAATTTATAATCCATCTATGGAGTTTTGAGAACTATTCATAATTTCTATGAAGAGGGAAAAACTCCATGGATGGGGGAAAAAGACTACAAGCTTTCTAGAACCATAGAAATATGTTGTATGTTCATTAACAACCAAGAACTAAATATACAAGGCATGTAAAGTCTTAACTTAAAATGAAAATACCTAGAAAGCTTGAAATAATGGAGGGTATGATGAAGAAGAAGAAGATTCACAAATATTTATCAAACTTTAAACATGGATTGAGCCATTAATCACCAAAAAAATCATATCGCAATCAACCTCCGTAACCTTAGTAATAGACTACTCCATAATAGATGAAAGAACAAATATTATAGAAGAAGAAATCATTCTTACAAATCAAAATACTTACAAGGGAAAATGAAAAACAATATTCAAAGAGCTCTCCCTTCTCTCTAGAACTCTAAAGGTGTAAAAACTAGATATTAATCTCCATCCTATCTCCTAGACTAAAACAATAGCTAAAGGAGTACCAAAAACTAATAAAATAAGCAAGGGAAAATATCTAGGAACCAAAACCCCCGAAATAAGGCTAAAAGCAGGAGTTGGTGAATGTCCCCGCCAGGCCATGATCGATCATGGCCTTCCCATGATCGATCATGGGGTTCTTTGCCTGAAGACAAGTTTTCACCATGATCGATCATGGTTTACCCATGATCGATCATGCTTCTGGGAAAATCCTCAAATCAGCATTTTGCGAGCTTTTTACTAGCGCGTGATCGATTCTTCGAAGGCCATTGCATCCTATGCCTATATACACATAGAAACGCAACAAAAGCACACCTAGCAGGACGATGTTAGATACAAAACTCACTAAGATACTAATCTCGAGATAAGTGGATAATTAGGCAGAATTAAAGCAACAAACGCGTCAAGCGACTCGGAGAATGAGCTTAGACATGACAATAATATGCGTTTATCAACTCCCCTCAACTTATCTCTTGCTAGTCCCTTAGCAAGACAAAAATATATAATTACAAAAGCACTATGCTATACAAAAAAATTGTTAACTTCTAAGTTCCCAAAGAAGACGAGTTGCATCTCGTGAAGGTTTTCAGAAATGATACCTACAAACATTAGAAGTTTGATTATGATGAAAGATGAGAATGAAGCTTCAAGTTTCAAATTGCAAAGCAAAAGGCATTACTATCAATTTTCCAGAACGACGGACTTTTGAATGATTATCTAATTCGCATATCTCCTTTAGAACACAATCCCATATTCTCCACTGCTCACATACTAGACTTCGATTCAAGCAATTCAATAAAAACACAAAGAGTCATAGTCATTTGAGAAGGAAGAGAGAACTTTTTCAAAAACAAAAGCTTCGAGATTTATCAATTCTAAGCACTTTCTTTATCTTTTCTTAGAAATTTTTGCTAAATTAGATCAGGGCGGTTTTCATCTCTATGAGGGGCAGCGGTCTCACTTATGAAATTTCTCATTACTGCTCATTCATTGGAGCTTAAAGGAAGCTATTCACCCTTTCCCATATAGTAACCTTTACCCATCCGTAATATTAGACAAAGAGACTTAAGATTTAGTCAAGTGAAGCTTTAAGTCAATATTAGGATAAAAGTCATCCAAGTTATCAAAGTGCTATGCTTTTGTCCTCTCATTGGAGGATCTTTTTTTGAAAGAGCTTCCATCATTTTTGGACAAAAATTTCTCTTCTCTCAATGAAAATAAATCTAGGTGTTATAACCGAATTGGAAACAACCAAAGCAATCTAGCATGTGGAGCAAGAGAATATAACGGGATATGAGACTAAGTGGAGTAAGGCAATTTAGATTATCATTCAAATTCCTATCCAAATCAAAGAATTCATGCCAAAAGCTAATGAAACCATAGTCTTCATTAAACAAAACATCAGTCAATCATCAATTTTCAAACTTCTAAAAAAAAAAATTTTGAACATATCTCTTTTACTCATGGAAATGAACAATAGCAAGCCAAACAAAAAAAACACAAAATAACGTACCCCCCTCAACTTGAAACAAACATTGTCCTCAATGGAAAGAGAACAATAACAACGCACGGGAGGGCTACTTTGGCTTTGCTTTCCATGAGACAAAAATCAGAGATAAACAACAACTATTCACAAAACGGGTTAGAATTAGAATTCGAAAACAAAAACCATAACATTCAACTAATAAAACCAAGTTCTAAAGTTAACATCATGTCAGGAATCTAATACAACCCAAAAGGAATAAAATAAAACTAAGCATAAATATAACTACTTAAAGAGTTTTCAGGCTATCTCATCATCATCACATCGCAGGGGGTGGGGGTGGTGGAAAACGACCATACAACGCCTCGAACTGCTGCGTATGAACTCCTGCTGGGTCGCCATCTGAGCTGCAACTCGTGCCTCGACCTGGGCTGCAATATCTGCCTCCAAACGGTCCTGACGCAATACCATAATCTCTACCCTCTCATTGACGCTAGCAAACCCGGTCTGCATCAAAACAGTCATCTGCTCAAACTGCTCTCTCATGAATTCCCTCGTGTCATCTACCGGTCCAGAGCTTGCCCGTCTTCTCCGCCTTGAGGGGCCCGGGATATCTTCTCCTGCTTCTTCTGCCCCCTCTTCTTCAGACTCGACTTGAGGAGGTGCTGTTGAAGAACTTGGCCGGTTCCTCAATTGACCAGCGGCTCGAGTTTGGGTAGATCGGTTAAGCGGTGCTCGAGGCATTTTCTTCACATCCTCATCTCTCTCAGTTACCCCCGCTCGCAAACAGACCTTTGTGATCAAAGACCCAAATTTGATTGTTTCATTGTGGGCGACTAAGTCTATGATTCTCGCAACTCGCCCAATGATATGGCGAAGCAAACAAATGCGCTTGTTCGTTGCGATAGCGTATAGTACATACGCTTGAGAAGGGTACAGGTGCTGGGTATGAGATGTTGGGTCCAAAGCATTGGCAACTACAAGCCACAATGTCCTAAGGCTATCATGTAAATTGGCCCTATCAAATTGAGTTCCAATCCACTCCATTTGTCTACCAGCTATATATGTAGCTAAATCGCTAGCTCTTGGTTCCTCATAAGGGGTTCCATCAGAATAAGGGAGATCGTGGGCATTGGGCGGCAAAGCCGGGATTCCCGGAATCTCACTCAACACCTCGAGGTTAAAATGAACCGTCCTACCTCGAACATGAGCAACATATGTATATGGTGCATTTGAAACTTGAATTAAACTTGCAACAAATTCACGACAAATGGTGAGATTACATTGAGTACCTTGTTGACGCAAGTAGTTAATCCACCCCGGATATTGCTCAAACGTTGCTCGTTGAGGAAAATCGTTGAGCGAACCAATGTAGACTGGCCTCTCAATGACTACCGTCCTCGTCTTGAAAGCATAATTCCACCATTCGAATTCTTGGCGGCTTCGAAATCCGCGGTAGCCACCCCTTGCGGCTTGGATTTCAAGTGGCTTGGTGGGAGGGTTAGATGAAGCCATAGAAGGATAATGTGAAGCTTTAGAGGAGGGAGAGATGAGAAATTTTGAGATTTGCTTTGATAGGGCTCGAAATTGGTGAGAAGAGAGAGAAAGGGGGATTTTTGGGATGGGATTGATGATTGAGGTTTGAAATTGGAAGATTTGAGGGTTGATTCTAGGTGGGGGAGGTTGGTAATGGTGTTTGGGGAAGGTTTGGGATCAAAGGGGGAAGAGGGGCTAGGGTTTGGAAGAGATTTGGGAGAAGGGGAAGTGAGAAATGGGGGTTTAGGAACGGCGCCCCTGTTTTATTACGGGACCATGATCGATCATGGTATACCCATGATCGATCATGGGTCATTCTGCCCAAATGATGCTTTGTACAATGATCGATCATGGGGTGACCATGATCGATCATGCTGCCTTCTGCCAAAATTCTCTTCTTCCATGATCGATCATGGAATCCCATGATCGATCATGCTTCTTACTGCCATAGAAAATTTTCACCCATGATCGATCATGGGTAGGGCATGATCGATCATGGTCCAATCTGCCAGCCAAAAATTTTCTTTGCTCTCTTTAGTCTAAAACACCTTATTTCTCCCCTCAACTTGGTCCGTTCAGACTTAATGACACCCGAATCTCCGATGACAATTCCTGAAACTCAAAAACACTAACACAAAACATTATTTACAAAATCGACCCATGCCTTTTAGGCATAAGTCGGGTCTTCGAGAGGGGTGGACTCCTCTCGAACTGGGAATTCCAAAAACGGCTTAAGACGTTGTCCATTCACCTTGAAAATGTAGCCGGTTTTGGGATCCTCAACATTCACAGCCCCAAAAGGAAATACTTGACGGACAACATAGGGGCCGGTCCAACGAGACTTTAACTTCTCGGGGAAGAGATGCAACCGAGTGTCATAAACAAGAACTTTGTGCCCAAGTTTGAATTCTTTCCTCAAAATGGATTTATCATGAAAGATTTTGGCACGTTCCTTGCTTATTTTTGCATTATCATAAGCATCTCTTCTTAACTCCTCAATTTCATTAATTTGCAACTTACGGTCAAGCCCGGCTTTTTTTAAATCACAATTAACCATCTTAATTGCCCAGTATGATTTGTGTTCCAACTCTACTGGCAAATGACATGGTTTTCCGTACACTATACGATATGGAGACATATCTAGAGTTGTTTTGTACGCAGTACGGTAAGCCCAAAGTGCATCGGTCAGTCTTAACGACCAATCCTTGCGGTTCAGGTTTACCGTTTTCTCTAGAATCTGTTTGATCTCCCTATTTGCCAACTCGGCTTGACCATTAGTTTGAGGATGATAAGCGAGCGAAACTTTGTGGTTTACACCATACTTTTGCATTAATGATTGAAAAGGTCTGTTGCAAAAGTGAGTACCGCCATCGCTTATTATTGCCTTGGGAGTACCAAAACGTGCAAGAATGTGTTCTTTCAGAAATCGGATCACCACTTTGTGATCATTTTTCTTGCACGCTTGGGCTTCTACCCATTTTGAAACGTAATCTACGGCAACTAAAATGTAAAGATTACCGTAGGATGATGGGAATGGTCCCATGAAGTCGATGCCCCAGCAATCGAAGATTTCAATCATCAAGATGGGATTTAGTGGCATCATGTTCCTTTTAGAGATCCCTCCAAGCATTTGGCATCTTTGGCATGCCTTGCAAAAGCGTTGTGCATCCTTAAACAGCGACGGCCAGTATAATCCGCTTTGCAAAATCTTCGCGGCGGTCTTCTTTGCCGAGAAGTGTCCTCCGCAAGCCTCATTATGACAGAAGGATAGAGCTCTCTCCACTTCTTCCTCCGGGATGCACCTCCGGATAATCTGATCCGCACAATACTTAAACAGGTACGGTTCATCCCAATAGAAGCGACCCACTTCGCTCAAAAACCTTTTTCTATCTTGTGCGCCCCATGACTTTGGTATCTTGTCAGTTACAAGATAATTTACTATGTCTGCATACCATGGGAGCGTTGAGATTGCCAATAATTGCTCGTCTGGAAACGAATCTTGGATCGGACTTTCTTCAATGTTGTTCGTAAAAGTGAGTCGAGACAGATGATCGGCCACCACATTCTCGACTCCCTTTTTGTCCTTGATGCTCAAATGGAATTCTTGCAATAGGAGTATCCACCTCAAAAGCCGCGGCTTGGCATCTTTCTTTGTGAATAGGTACTTCAACGCCGCATGATCCGTGAAAATCACAATTGGCGATCCTATCAAATAGGATCGAAACTTGTCTAGGGCGAAGACAATTGCTAGGAGCTCTTTCTCTGTCGTGGTGTAATTCATTTGCGCATCATTCAAAGTCCTACTTGCATAGTATATCACACCCGGTTTCTTGTCTTTCCTTTGACCAAGAACCGCTCCCACCGCGTAGTCACTTGCGTCGCACATGAGCTCGAATGGCAAGCTCCAATCCGGTGCCTGCATAATCGGTGCAGTGGTGAGCATATGCTTCAGAGAGACGAAAGCTTCCTCGCACTTGGCGTTCCACTCAAACGGTGCGTCCTTGAGAAGCAGATTGCACATTGGCTTGGAAATGGAACTGAAGTTCTTGATAAACCTTCTATAAAACCCAGCATGTCCTAGAAATGATCGGACATCTTTGACATTCTTGGGCGTAGGAAGTTTAGCAATCAAATCGATTTTAGCTTTATCCACTTCAATTCCTTCAGACGAAATGATGTGCCCCAAAACAATTCCCTTGGTAACCATAAAATGGCACTTTTCCCAATTCAACACCAATTGTTTTTCCACGCATCTTCCCAAAACCTGTTCCAGGTTAGTCAAGCAATTGTCGAATGACTTACCATAGACGGTAAAGTCATCCATAAAAACTTCCAAAGTCCTTTCCACCATATCACTAAAAATACTTAGCATGCACCGTTGGAAAGTGGCCGGTGCATTACATAGACCAAAGGGCATTCCTCCGATAAGCGAAGGTGCCAAAAGGACATGTAAAGGTGGTTTTTTCTTGATCATCTAGGTCAATCTCAATTTGATTATACCCGGAAAAACCATCGAGGAACGAGTAATATTCATGGCCCGCTACCCTCTCTAGAGTTTGGTCCAAAAAGGGGAGTGGAAAATGATCTTTACGAGTTGCCTCATTGAGTTTACGGTAGTCAATACACATTCGCCACCCGGTGGTGACTCTTTGCGGAATCAACTCGTTTGATTCGTTCTTGACTACCGTAAGACCTGATTTTTTCGGTACCACTTGAGTTGGACTAACCCATTTACTATCCGAGATTGGATAGATGATCTTTGCATCCAATAATTTCAGCACCTCGTTCCTAACCACTTCTTGCATGTTAGGATTCAACCGGCGTTGAAATTGTCTCGATGTTTTTGCCCCATCCTCCAAATGAATTTTATGTGTACAAATCAAAGGGCTTATGCCTTGGAGGTCGGCCAGAGTCCACCCAAAAGCTTTTTTGTATTTACCAAGCAAATGAACTAACCTTCCTTCTTGGTCATCCGAAAGCTCGGATGAGATGATAACAGGGAAAGTATCTGAAGCTCCCAAGAAGGAATACTTCAAATTGCTCGGCAATAGCTTGAGATCCATTTTTCCATCATGCTTTTTGGTGGGAGATTGTGTGTTTTCTTCTTTCTCCGAGAATTCAACCTGTTTGTCAGACAAAGAAAACACTTGCATACAATCCTCGGGTTCATCGGAAGTGGTTAGATAACCTTCCGTTGACTCCGATTCGAAATTTGCCACAAAGTGGTCTTGGATACATGACTCTATCATGTTCACGTGTTCATTTTCCTCATTATCATCGTCATCTCTTTGATTGCTCAAAGAGAACACGTTTAGCTCTAGAGTCATGTTGCCAAATGTTAACTTCACGATTCCATTCTTGCAATTTATTATGGCATTAGAAGTAGCAAGAAATGGTCGTCCGAGAATGACCGGAATCTCATTGGCGGGATTTGACACAGGTTGCATGTCGAGGATGATGAAATCAACCGGAAAATAAAACTTGTCGACTTGGACAAGCACATCCTCGACTATCCCTCTTGGGATCTTAACGGATCGATCCGCTAATTGAATAGTAACCCTCGAGGGTTTCAACTCACCCAACCCCAATTGTTGATATACCGAGTATGGGAGCACATTCACACTTGCTCCCAAATCTAACAATGCATTCTTGATCTTACAATTTCCTATGATACACGAAATTGTGGGACAACCGGGGTCTTTGAACTTGGGGGCTCTCGTGCCTTGCATGAGGGAGCTCACTTGCTCCGCCATGAAGGCCTTTTTCTTGACATTCAACCTTCGTTTGGTAGTACATAAGTCCTTGAGGAACTTAGCGTACGAAGGTATTTGCTTGACCGCGTCAAGCAATGGAATATTGATTTTCACTTGCCTAAAGACATCCAAGATCTCGGTGTTAGATTTGGATGTTGGTTCAATCTCTCCGAAAATGGGACTTTGATCCCATTTTTGATCTTTTCAAGATCCTCCTTCCGTTGTTTCTCTTCCTCTCTCTTCTTTTCTTCACTCACAACTTTTTCAACCTCCGACTCCTCAACACTAGTAGATTTAACTATGTCCGCCACCTTGGGGGTTTTAGGAACAATAGTCTTGTCTACCTCCTTCCCACTTCTCAGGATCGTGATAGATTTGAGTTCTTCTATCTTGGTGCTAGACTCTCCTCCCTCTATGACTTGAACTTGCCCTCTAGGATTAACTAAAGGTTGAGAGGGGAATTTTCCCTTCTCTTGAGTAGCTAGGGCGGTGGTGAGTTTAGACATTTGAGTTTTTAACTCACCTACATCACGATCCGTTTTGTCCACAAATGACCTCAACAAAGCTTCCAAGTTTTGGTTGGGGTTTTGATTTTGAGGTGGAACAAAAGAGTTTTGAGGTTGTTGTTGCCTTTGGTTCTGATGATATTGGTTGTGGTTCTGACTTTGATTTCCTCCCCAACTGAAATTGGGGTGATTCTTCCATCCCTCATTGTACCTTTGAGAGTAAGGATCATTTTGGTTACGATTTTGGTTGCTATTTTGGTTGTACTGGTGCAAAGCATTGACTTGGGCGGGATTTTTGAGGACTTCCCGAAAAGCGGGAATGGTAGGACAATCCTCGGTAGTGTGTCCTGAATTTTCGCAAATGACACACAACTGACTCGAGGATACTACGTTGACCTCCTTAAGCTTACTTGCTTCCATTGCCTCTACCTTCTTAGACAATTGGAATAACCTTGCCCCCATGTCATCCTCATTGGACACTTGGTACAACCCACCCCTTCCTAGAGTTTTGGCTTTGGGTTCCTCGGAATAGGTGTTCCAATTTTGAGCACCTTCCGCTAATTCATCAAAATACAATAAAGCCTCCTCGGTATTCTTACTCAAGAATTGACCATTACACATGGTCTCAACAAACGTACGCATCTCAGGGGTGAGAGATTCATAGAAAAAACTAACAAGGCTCCACGTTTCGTGACCATGGTGAAGGCATGCGTTTAGAAGGTCCTTGTATCTATCCCAACATTTATAAAAGCTTTCATGTTCTTTTGGTGAAAAATTTGATATCGCCCTTCTTAAAGCATTGGTTCTATGAACGGGGAAGAATTTTTTTAGAAATTCCGCTTGAAGCTCTTGCCAAGACCGAATTGATTGCGGTCTTTGAGCATTTAACCAAATTTTCCCTTTGTCTTTTAGGGAGAAAGGAAAGAGTTTTAAACGCATGACATCCTCGTTAACATTTTCCTCACGAAATGTGGAGCAGACTTCTTCAAAGTCTTTCAAATGCAAGTATGGGTTTTCCGACTCCATACCATGAAAAGAAGGGATATGTTGAAGCATACCCGGTTTGAAAGAGAACGCTCCGGCTTGGCCAGCAGGAAGCACGATGCATGAGTTTGAAGTTGCCCGAGGCGGTTGAAGGTAGTCTCTCATGGTCCTAACAGGAGGAACATTGTTGGCCCCTTCCCCTTCATTATCGCTCTCGTGATCCTCGTTTCTACCTTGGTTTGCCATTCTTGGAGATGTGGGAGGGCTAATTCGAATATCCACAAACAGTCGCCCTTGCATGGGCTTGGACAACGATTCGAATCGCTCCTCGGGAATTCTACAAAATCAAACAAAAATAAGGGAGAAAAATAAATTAATTAAATGGAGAGAAATACTTACAGAATGGTTTTGTACAAAACCCGAAATTCGTCTTTTGCCTTATCCCCGGCAACGGCGCCAAAAACTTGACGCCGCTAAAATAGCGCGTTGCGATAGAGCCCAAGTGCAGGCACGTCAAGTTGTAATATAGTCTCGGAAGTCCGAGTGTCGAACCACAGGGATAAGTGAAAAGGAATGGAATGGATTACGGATTAAGAGGTTTTCAGATTTTGTGTGAGTTAGATTTGTTGTAGAACAACTTAAATGTAAAATGGTTGTGAAAATTAATAAGAAAGCACTAAGGTAGTTGGAGGTTAGTTACGATTTAAAAGATGGTGATCGATAGCTCAAACAAAGATTTCAACACAAGGTTTCTCAAGATAAGGGGAATGTTGGTGTATCTCTCAATAGCAAAGGGTGCGACGCTAGGCGCCTCATTCCCGGATTGAAGCTATATCAAGAGAGAGACAAACACATTCCACCAAAAACGAGGTTATCGTTCCTATCTCTTAGCTACGGGTGTGAAGCAAGGCAACCCATTCCCGATGAAGCTAATCCGAAATAGATATGACAAACTCATCATAAAAAGGTTTAACATAAAGCAAGTGTATGCAATCTCATAATTTAAAGAATGAAAATTATAAAGTGAATCCTAACAATGAAACGGGATGAAGATTATGGGACAAATTTGTCAACTCATCGTTTATCACATATGGTAGAAAATAAAGAGTCTAAGTATCACATAAAGTGTAAGAAGCACTCAATATATCAATAAATGAATCAAAGATAAGCTAAACAAATTTATAATCCATCTATGGAGTTTTGAGAACTATTCATAATTTCTATGAAGAGGGAAAAACTCCATGGATGGGGGAAAAAGACTACAAGCTTTCTAGAACCATAGAAATATGTTGTATGTTCATTAACAACCAAGAACTAAATATACAAGGCATGTAAAGTCTTAACTTAAAATGAAAATACCTAAAAAGCTTGAAATAATGGAGGGTATGATGAAGAAGAAGAAGATTCACAAATATTTATCAAACTTTAAACATGGATTGAGCCATTAATCACCAAAAAATCATATCGCAATCAACCTCCGTAACCTTAGTAATAGACTACTCCATAATAGATGAAAGAACAAATATTATAGAAGAAGAAATCATTCTTACAAATCAAAATACTTACAAGGGAAAATGAAGAACAATATTCAAAGAGCTCTCCCTTCTCTCTAGAACTCTAAAGGTGTAAAAACTAGATATTAATCTCCATCCTATCTCCTAGACTAAAACAATAGCTAAAGGAGTACCAAAAACTAATAAAATAAGCAAGGGAAAAATCTAGGAACCAAAACCCCGAAATAAGGCTAAAAGCAGGAGTTGGTGAAGTCCCCGCCAGGCCATGATCGATCATGGCCTTCCCATGATCGATCATGGGGTTCTCTGCCTGAAGACAGTTTTCACCATGATCGATCATGGTTTACCCATGATCGATCATGCTTCTGGGAAAATCCTCAAATCAGCATTTTGCGAGCTTTTTACTAGCGCGTGATCGATTCTTCGAAGGCCATTGCATCCTATGCCTATATACACATAGAAACACAACAAAAACACACCTAGCGGGACGATGTTAGATACAAAACTCACTAAGATACTAATCTCGAGATAAGTGGATAATTAGGCAGAATTAAAGCAACAAACGCGTCAAGCGACTCCGAGAAGGAGCTTAGACATGACAATAATATGCGTTTATCATGTTCTGCATGCTAGATTGTTTTTACTTCGGTTGTTTCCAATTCGGTAATAACACTTAGATTTATTTTCATTGAGAAGAAGAAATTTTTTGTCCAAAAGTGATGGAAGCTCTTTCGAAAAGATCCTCCAATGAGAGGACAAAAGCATAGCGCTTTGATAACTTGGATGACTTTTATCCTAATATTGACTTAAAGCTTCACTTGACTAAATCTTAAGTCTCTTTGTCTAATATTACGGATGGGTAAAGGTTACATATGGGAAAGGGTGAATAGCTTCTTTCGAGCTCCAATGAATGAGCAAAATTTTGAGAAAATTTCATAAGTGGGACAGCTGCCCCCCATAGAGATGAAAACCGCCCCGATATAATTTGGCGAAATTTCCAAGTAAAAGATAAAGAAAGTGCTTAGAATCGACAAATCTTTGAGCTTTTATTTTTGAAAAAGTTCTCTCTTCCTTCTTGAATGATTATGACTCTTTGTGTTTATATCGAATTGTTTGAATCGAAGTCTAGTATGTGAGCATTGGAGAATATGGGATTGTGTTCTAAAGGAGATAGGCGAATTAGATGATCATTCAAAAGTCCGTCATTCTGGAAAATTGATAGTAATGCCTCTTGCTTTACAAATTGAAACTTGAAACTTCATTCTCATCGTTCATCATGATCAAACTTCTGATGTTTGTAGGTAATCATTTCTGAAAAACCTTCACAAGATGCAACTCGTCTTCTTTGGGAACTTAGAAGTTAATAACTTTTTGTATAGCGTAGTGCTTTTGTAATTATTATATTTTTGTCTTGGTAAGGGACTAGCAAGAGATAAGTTGAGGGGAGTTGATAAACGCATAAGATTGTCATGTCTAAGCTCCTTCCCGGAGTCGCTTGACGCGTTTGTTGCTTTAATTCTGCCTAATTATCCACTTATCTCGAGATTAGTGCCTTAGCGAGTTTTGTATCTAACATGGCCCAAGTTGGTGTGTACTTTGTAGTATTCCATGTGTTTGTAGGATTGGAATATAATGGCATTGGATAGATTGATCAAGAGTAAGCTTGGAAGCTTGCAAAGTGCTAAGTGAAGAAATTCCAGAACCATGATTGATCATGGGTATAACCATGATCGATCATGGGCATGTCCATGATCGATCATGGGCATAACCATGATGATCATGGAACCATTTTTTCTGGCAGAACACTTCCATGATCGATTATGGGCATAACCATGATCGATCATGGCCTGGCGAGTACACCTACTACCTGCTCCTTTCAGCCTGTTTTGAGGGATTATTGTCTCTAGATATTTTCCCTTGTTTATTTTATTATTTCTTAGACTTTTGTGGCTAGTTTTAGGCCAAGGAAAGGGGTAGATAGATATTATCTTGTTTTACACTCTTGCAAGTTCTAGAGAGAAGGGAGAGCTAATTGTTCATTGTTCTTCATTTCTCCATTGTAAGTGTTTAATTTGTAAGAATGATTTCTTCTTCTATAATATTTGTTTTTGCATCTATTATGGAGTAGTCTATTACTAAGGTTACGGATGTAAATTGCAATATAATTTTCGGTGATTAATGGTTCAATCCATGTTTAAAGTTTGATAAATATTTGTGAATCCTTTGCTTCATCATATCTTCCATTCTTTCAAGCTTTCTAGGTATTTTCATATTAAATTAAGACTTTATATGCCTTGTATATTTAGTGCTTGGTTGTTAATGAACATACAACATATTTTATGGTTCTAGAAAGCTTGTAGTCTCTTTCCCCCATTCATGGAGTTTTTGTCCTTTTGTAGAAATTATAATAGTTCATAAAACTCCATAGATGGATTATAAATTTGTTTAGCTTATCTTTGATTCATTTATTGATATATTGAGTGCTTCTTACACTATATGTGATACTTAGACTCTTTATTTTCTACCATAAGTGATAAATGATGAGATGTGACGAGTCGCGATTAACGCGCTTTGATATAGCCCAAGTGCAAGCTTGTCAAGTTGTATTACAGTCTCGGAAGTCCGAGTGTCGAACCACAGGGATAAATGAAAAGGGATGGAATGGATTACGGATTTTACGGTTTTCAGATTTTGTGAGTTGGATTTGTTGTGAAACAACTGAAATGTAAATCGGGTGTGAAAATTAATAAGAAAGCACTAAGGTAGGTGGAAGTTAGTTACGATTTAAGAGACGGTGATCACTAGCTCATACAAAGATTATAACACAAGATTTCTCGATATATGGGGAATGTTGGTGTATCTCTCAATAGCAAAGGGTGCGACGCTAGGCGACTCATTCCCGAGTTGAAGCTATATCGAGAAAGAGACAAACGACATTCCACCAAAGACGAGGTTATCATTCTTACCTCTTAGCTACGGGTGTGAAGCAAGGCAACCCATTCCCGATGAAGCTAATCCGAGATAAATATGACAAACTCATCATTAAAAGATTTAACATAAAGCAAGTGTATGTAATCTCATGGTTTAAAAAATGAAAATTAGAAAGCGAACCCAAACAATGAAACGGAATAAAATTTATGGGATAAATTTGCCATCTCATCATTTATAACTTATGGTAGAAAACAAAGAGTCTAAGTATCACATAAAGTGTAAGAAGCACTCAATGTATCGATAAATGAATAAAAAAAATGAGATTAAAAAATTTATAATCCATCCATGAAATTTTAAGAATTATTCATAATTTCTACGAAGAGGAAAAAGCTCCATGGATGGGGGAAAAAGACTACAAGCTTTCTAGAACCATATAAATATGTTGTATGTTCATAAACAACCAAGCACTAAATATACAAGGCATATAAAGTCTTAATTTAATATGAGTATACCTAGAAAGCTTGTAACAATGGAGGAAATGAAGAAGAAAATGATCTACAATTATTTCTCAAACTTTAAACATGGATTGAGCCATAAATCACCAAATATTATATCGCGATTCACCTCCGTCACCTTAGTAAGAGACTGCTCCATAATACTCGAAGCAAGAATTATAGAAGAAGCATTCATTTCTTAAAATCAAAGTAAACTTACAAGAAGAAGAAGAAGAAGAAATTACAAGGTGTTAGCTCTCCCTTCTCTCTAAAACTTGTACAAAAAAAACTAGATATCTTAGCCTAGAAGCTAAGAATTAAATATATATTACAAAGTTGCAAAATATCTAACTAAATATCTAAAATAGCTTGAACCACTAAAATAGCCATTTTGGGTGTGAAATGGCCAAGTTGCCAGGGCCATGATCGATCATGGTTATGCCCATGATCGATCATGGAAGTGCTCCGCCAAAAAATTTTGGTTCCATGATCAATCAAGGTTATGCCCATGATCGATCATTGGACATGCCTATGATCGATCATGGTTATAGAATTTCTTCACTCAGCACTTTGCAAGCCTCCAAGCTTACTCTTGATCAATCTATCAATGCCATTGTATTCCAATCCTACAAACACATGGAATACTACAAAATACACACCAACTTGGGCCATGTTAGATACAACACTCGCTAAGGCACTAATCTCGAGATAAGTGGATAATTAGGCAGAATTAAAGCAACAAACGCGTCAAGCGACTCCGCCAAGGAGCTTATGCATGACAATATTATGCGTTTATCAACTCCCCTCAACTTATCTCTTGCTGGTCCCTTAGCAAGACAAAAATATATAATTACAAAAAAAAAATGTGATACACAAAAAGATGTTAACTTCTAAGTTCCCAAAGAAGACGAGTTGCATCTCGTGAAGGTTTTCAAAAATGATACCTATAAACATTAGGAGTTTGATCATGATGAATGATGAGAATGAAGATTCAAGTTTCAATTTGCAAAGCAAGAGGCATTACTATCAATTTCCAGAACGACGGACTTTCGAATGATCATCTAATTCGCCTATCTCCTTTAGAACACAATCCCATATTCTCCAATGCTCACATACTAGACTTCGATTCAAACACTTCAATATAAACACAAAGAGTCATAATCATTCAAGAAGGAAGAGAGAACTTTTCAAAAACAAAAGCTCCAAGATTTGTCAATTCTAAGCACTTTCTTTATCTTTACTTGGAGATTTTTGCTAAATTAGATCAAGGGCGGTTTTCATCTCTATGGGGGACAGCGGTCTCACTTATGAAATTTTCTCATTACTGCTCATTCATTGGAGCTCAAAGGAAGCTATTCACCCTTTCCCATATGGTAACCCTTTACCCATCCGTAATATTAGACAAAGAGACTTAAGATTTAGTCAAGTGAAGCTTTAAGTCAATATTATGATAAAAGTCATCCAAGTTTTCAAAGCGCTATGCTTTTGTCCTCTCATTGGAGGATCTTTTCGAAGGAGCTTCCATCATTTTTGGACAAAAATTTCTCTTCTCTCAATGAAAATAAATCTAAGTGCTATTACCGAATTGGAAACAACCGAAGCAATCTAGCAGGTGGAACAGGAGAATATAGCGGGATATGAGACTAAGCGGAGCAAGGCAATTTAGTTTATCATTCAAATTCCTATCTAGATCAAAGAATTCAAGCCAAAAGCTAATGAAACAATAGTCTTCATTGAACAAAATATCAATCAATCAATCATCAATTTTTAAACTTCTCAAAAAAAAAAATTGAACACATCTCTTCTACTCATGGAAATAAACAATAGCAAGCCAAAACAAAATAAACACAAAATAACAAACCTACCCCCCTCAACTTGAAAGAAACATTGTCCTCAATGGAAAGAGAACAATAAAAATGCACAGAAGGGCTACTTTGGCTTTGCTTTCCATGAGACAAAAAAAAATAAGAGATAAACAACAACTATACACAAAACGGGTTAGAATTAGAATTTATTAGTAAAAACCATAACATTCAACTATAAAAAAAACCAAGTTCTAAAGTTAACATCATGTCAGAAATCTAATACAACCCAAAAGAAATAAAATAAAACTAAGCATAAATATAACTACAATAAAGAGTTTCCAGGATTCGCAACTATCATCACATGTCGGGAGGTGGGGGTGGGGGAAATCGACTGTAGAACTCCTCGAACTGACGGCGTATGAACTCCTGTTGAGGCACCATATGGACTTCCACCCTAGAGGCAATTTTCGCCTCCATATGATCTTGGCGGACTAGCATACCGTCCACCCTAGTGTTGAGAGCATCAAACCCCGCGTGCATCGTGGCATTCATTTGCTCGAATTGCTCTCTCAAAAACTCCATGTTATCGTCCACCAGCCCCGTACTTGCTCTTTTTCTTCTCCTCGAAGGACCCGGAGCGTTGGTTCCCGCCTCTTCTGGTGCTTCTTCCTCGAACTCAACTGGAGGAGGTGCGGCCGAAGAACTTGGCCTCTTCTTTTCTCAGTTGGCCGGCGGCTCTAGCTTAGGTGGACCTGTTAATCGGGGCACGCTGAATTTTTCTGACATCGGCGTCCCTTTCTTGGACACCCGCTTCCAAACAAATGCGGGTCAGAAGCACACCAAATTTAATCGTTTCATTATGGGCCACTGTGTCGTAGACTTTCATGATCTTACGCATAATGTAGCGAACTAGGCAACATGGCCTATTGCGGGCGATGACATATAGCACATAAGCATGATAAGGATATAAATGTTGAATGTGCGAAGTGGGGTCTATCGCATTGGCTACGATGGGCCACAGTGTCCTAAATTGTGGTGCTAAATTATTCCTATCAAATTGGGAACCAATCCAAGTCATTGGGCAACCGGCCAAGAATGTAGCCAACTCGTCATCCGTGGGGTACACAATTCGGGCTGAATGCGGGAGTTCATAGCTACCATCCGGCATTGCCAGAATCCCCGACACTCGACTAACTACCTCGAGGTTAAACGGTACAGTCCTCCCACGCACGTGGGCAACATATGCATAGGTAGCATTGGGCACACGCACCAAGCTTGCAACAAATTGACGGCATAGAGTGAGATTGCATTGATTACATGTTTGTCGCAAATATTGCACCCACCCCTCGTGTCGCTCGAAGGCTCCCATTTGCGGGAAGTCATCTAATGCACCAATAATGACGGGCCTCTCGATCATCACAGCCCGGTTCCTGAAAGCATAACTCGACCAATCATATTCTTGTCAGCTACGGAATCCGCGGTACCCACCCCTCGCGGCTTGAAGCTCTTCTAGCTTGGTAACTGGAGTAATGGCAGCCATTGATGTGGGACAAATGGAGTATGAAGGGAGAGAAGTGGAGAGAAACTTCGAAAATTGGGGGACTAGGGCTCGAATTTGGGGTTTGGGGGTAAGAGAGAGAAATTGGTTGGTTCTTAGATGGGTGTGAGATTTGGGGTTGAATTTGGGTGATAATGGTGGGGGGAAAGCTAGGGGAGGGTTTAATTTGATGATGATTGAAGATTTGGAGAATGGGGATGGGGAGAAATGGGAGTTAGAGAGAAGATGGGGCACGATTTCGGGTGAAAAAAAACGGCTCTGCTCTGTTTTAAAAACTGGGACCATGATCGATCATGGAAGTACACTGCCTCCTCAACTTAATCTCATGATCGATCATGGGTATAACCATGATCGATCATGCCTTCAACAAAAATTCTCCCATGAGATTTCTTTACTTGAAACAACTTTCCGCTCCCCCCAACTTGGTCCCGCTCGATCCAATCTCGTCCGAACCTCCAAAATAAATTCCTGAAACTCAAAAAATACTATAAAAAAAAAACATTATTTACAAAATCGACCCATGCCTTTTAGGCATAAGTCGGGTCTTCGAGAGGGATGGACTCCTCTCGACTTGGGAATTCCAAAAATGGCTTTAAACGTTGTCCATTCACTTTGAAAACATAGCCAGTTTTGGGATCCTCAACATTCACAGCCCCAAAAGGAAATACATGGCGGACAATGTATGGGCCGGTCCAACGAGACTTCAATTTTCCCGGGAAGAGATGCAAATGAGTATCATAAACAAGAACTTTGTGCCCAAGTTTGAATTCTTTCCTTAAAATAGATTTATCATGAAAAAATTTGGCACGTTCCTTGCTTTTCGCATTATCATATGCATCTCTTCTCAATTCCTCAATTTCATCAATTTGCAACTTACGGTCAAGCCCGGCTTTTTTGAAATCACAATTAACCATCTTAGTTGCCCAGTATGATTTGTGTTCCAACTCTACTGGCAAATGACATGGTTTTCCACGTACACCATACGATAGGGAGACATATCTAGAGTTGTTTTGTACGCAGTACGGTAAGCCCAAAGTGCATTGGTCAGTCTTAACGACCAATCCTTGCGGTTCGGGTTTACCGTTTTCTCTAGAATCTGTTTGATCTCCCTATTTGCCAGCTCGGCTTGACCGTTAGTCTGAGGGTGATAATAAGCGAGCGATGCTTTGTGGTTTTACTCCATACTTTTGCATTAATGATTGAAATGGTCTATTGCAAAAGTGAGTACCGCCATCGCTTATTATTGCCTTAGGTACAGTGCCAAAGCGTGCCAGAATGTTGTCTTTCAAGAATCGGATCACCACTTTGTGATCGTTTTTCTTGCACGCTTGGGCTTCCACCCACTTTGAAACATAGTCTACAGCAACGAGAATGTAAAGGTTACCGTAGGAGGATGGGAATGGTCCCATGAAGTCGATGCCCCAGCAATCGAAGATTTCAATCATCAGGATGGGATTGAGCGGCATCATGTTCCTCTTAAAGACCCCTCCAAGCATCTGGCATCTTGGACATGCCTTGCAAAAACGTTGTGCGTCCTTAAAGAGCGACGGCCAGTACAATCCGCTTTGCAAAATCTTAGCGGTTTGTCTTCTTTGATGAGAAATGTCCTCCGCAAGCTTCGGAATGGCAGGAAGACAAAACTCTATCCACTTCTGGTCTAGGATGCACCTCCGAATAATTTGATCAGCACAATATTTGAATAGGTACGGTTCATCCCAATAGAATCGCCTCACTTCACTCAAGAACTTCCTTCTATCTTGCACGCCCCATGATTTCGGTATCTTGTCGGTTACAAGATAGTTTACAATGTCTGCATACCATGGGAGTGTCGAGATTGCCAACAATTGCTCATCCGGGAACGAATCTTGGATCGAGCTTTCTTCAATATTGTTTGTAAAAGTGAGTCGAGACAAATGATCGGCCACCACATTCTCGACTCCCTTTTTGTCCTTGATACTTAAATGGAATTCTTGCAATAAGAGTATCCACCTCAAAAGCCGCGGCTTGGCATCTTTTTTTGTAAACAGATACTTCAATGCCGCGTGATCCGTGAAAATCACAATTGGCGATCATATCAAATAGGATCGAAATTTGTCTAGGGCGAAGACAATTGCTAGAAACTCTTTCTCTGTCGTGGTGTAATTCATTTGCGCATCATTCAAAGGTTCCTACTTGCGTAGTATATCACACCCGGTTTCTTGTCTTTTCGTTGACCAAGAAACGCTCCCACCGCATAGTCACTTGCGTCGCACATGAGCTCGAATGGCAAGCTCCAATCGGTGTCTGTATATCGGCGCGTAGTAGTAGTGAGCATATGCTTTAGAGAGACGAAGGCTTCCTCGCACTTGACATCCCACTCAAAGGGTGCATCCTTGAGAAGTAGATTACACATCGGCTTGGAAATGGAACTGAAGTTCTTGATAAACCTCTATAAAACCCGGCATGTCCTAGAAAGGATCGGACATCTTTGACATTTTTTGGGTGTAGGAAGTTTGGCATTCAATTCGATTTTGGCTTTATCCACCTCGATTCCTTCTAAAGAAATGATGTGCCCCAAAACAATTCCTTGGTAACCATAAAATGGCACTTCTCCCAATTCAATACCAATTGTTTTTCCACGCATCTTCCCAAGACCTATTCTAGGTTAGCCAAGCAATTGTCGAATGACTTACCATAGACGGTAAAGTCATCCATAAAAACTTCCAACGTCCTTTCCACCATATCGCTAAAAATACTTAGCATACACCGTTGGAAAGTGGCCGGTGCATTACATAGACCAAAGGGCATTCTCCGATAAGCGAAGGTACCAAAAGGACATGTAAAGGTGGTTTTTTCTTGATCATCTAGGTCAATCTCGATTTGATTGTACCCGGAAAAACCATCGAGGAAAGAGTAATATTCATGGCCCGCTACCCTCTCTAGAGTTTGATCAAAAAGGGAGTGGGAAATGATCTTTACGAGTTGCCTCATTGAGTTTACGGTAGTCAATACACATTCGCCACCCGGTGGTGACTCTTTGCGGAATCAACTCGTTTGATTCATTCTTGACTACCATAAGACCCGATTTTTTCGGTACCACTTGAGTTGGACTAACCCATTTACTATCCGAGATTGGATAGATGATCTTTGCATCCAACAATTTCAACACCTCGTTCCTAACCACTTCTTGCATGTTAGGATTCAACCGGCATTGAAATTGTCTCGATGTTTTTGCCCCATCCTCCAAGTGAATTTTTGTGTACAAATCAAAGGCTTATTCCTTGGAGGTCGGCAAGAGTCCACCCAAAGCTTTTTTGTATTTACCAAGCAAACAAACTAACCTTACCTCTTGGTCGTCGAAAGTTCGGACGAGATGATGACGGGGTAAGTGTCTGAAGCTCCTAAGAAGGCATACTTCAAATTGCTAGGCAATAGCTTGAGATCCATTTGTCTTCAAGCTTTTGGTGGGAGATTGTGTGTTTTCCTCTTTCTCCGAGAATCCAACCTGTTTGTCAGACCAAAGAAAACACTTGCATACAATCCTCGGGTTCATCGGAAGTGGTTAGATAACCTTCCGTTGACTCCGATTCGAAATTTACCACAAAGTGGTCTTGGATACATGACTCTATCATGTTCACGTGTTCATTTTCCTCATTATCATCGTCATCTCTTTGATTGCTCAAAGAGAACACGTTTAGCTCTAGAGTCATGTTTCCAAATGCTAGCTTCACAATTCCATTCTTGCAATTTATTATAGCGTTAGAAGTAGCAAGAAATGGTCGTCCAAGGATAACCGGAATCTCCTTAGCGGGATTCGCACGGGTTGCATGTCGAGGATGATTAAATCAACCTGAACAAATAAAACTTGTCAATTTGAACAATCCCAACCTCGACTATCTCTTGGGATCTTAACACTTCCTTACAT